>ML416660.1:0-177631 GCA_005239525.1 Nicotiana knightiana | reverse complement strand
CAAATGCTTTGGTGTTTCAAGATCTGGTGCAACATATGCCAAATCCAGTGATATTGGGGAGAGATTTTTATGAAGAAGGTGAGGAAGATGCAATGATGCAATAGTGCAGGGCAGAGGCAGCAAGAAAAGGTGATTTATCACCTATGCATATTGGAAAGAGTAAGAAGAATCGAACAAGGGAAAGAAGTTGGGACGGCAGGGTGAATGAAGATGCAAATATAAGGCGACTCCCAATGAGAGTTGCCAAACAAAAACAGGTTTATCCAACTACGTCAACAAAGTCAACTCGTTCAAAGAAGAAATCATGAAATTTGAAGACATTTTGAAGAGGGTAGAGGAGGAAGACAAGCGGTTACAAGTTGAAGACTTCATAAAATTAGAGAAGATAGTACATCACTGTTATGTTTACATATTCTTATTCTACCATCACATTAGCAGTTTTATTTAATATCATCACAGAGTATGTTATAAACTCTGTGATGATCATAGAATATTTAGTACTCTAGCTAGTTCTTTCTTTTTACATGCATGCTAGTAGGTGAGGCTTTTTATTTGCCTCAATAGGATTAGTAAGGTAAGGTTTAGCCCAGTTTGTGTTGCTCTAGCCCTATGCCTTTGGAAAGATATCCAAATGGCTATGAGATTATATGCCCTCGTGAGACTTTGCCGGCATCTACACCATGATTCCTCTACATGAGGCTGCCATAAGGGCATTGTGAGGCGCAGAGGAGTGATTATGTAGCCAAGGCATAGAGGCAACATTACTGGTGCTATTATCCCCCTTATTTGTACTCTTCCTATGTGGTTCTTTTTAGCTTTTTAGTATGAATAAAACTAGCCCTAGGCTCCTGCCTAGTGGATTTGCCAAAAAAACAAAAATGGCTACTTTTTCAATCAATATCCCAATTGCCCATCTGACCGAGTCCAAACCCCTTCTCTACTCCACCTTGGCAATCCACGCCACCCTCCCTTAGCTATCCGTATTGTTCCACGTCACCCACCCAATTCGCTCACAAAACAGACACACCATCCTAGCCGTTGATTCATATCATCAATGGACCAGGTTTAATCCCATTTTTAGTTATTTTAAAAGCCCTGTTGTATTTTATCTCCTTCGTTGGATCACAAGAATCCAGCGGCCATCGATCTTTCTCCATAAAACTATTCTTGACCCTGAATTGTCAAAATAATCGACGCTATTGATCAAAGGATCCAACGGCTCCCGTTCCATCTCCCCCTTTTCTCCCTTAGATACGACCAACTCTTACCAGAACCCTAAATATTTTCTCTTTGTCCCAACCGCTACCCTTTCCCCTTTCCTCTCTTTTCTCCCCATTCCAATCACTCTATATATCAAGAAAACGTTGCACAAATTCGTGCAAGGTCTTAATCACCCAGAAATCATCCCTTATGTCTTCAATACCCACGATCCTCGCTGAATTTTTCCTTTTTTTCCTTTTAAATTCAAATGCCCAAATCCGAAAACCCTAGCTTCAACATGAAACATCAAATCTCTGAGTCCCGCTTGTTTTATGTTAAATCAAAGCATGCTTGAAAATTCTTCACACTCTCATGATGAATATTCTTGTCACGAGCCCAAATCTAAACTGGCCGTGATGGTGCCTATCGTGGTACTAGGTTAGCCAAATTTACTAAAAATATCATAAGTTTCCCATTCAATACATAAATTATCATATGTTTTCATAATAATTTCCACTTTTAAGCATTTCAAACAATAAAAATGATCGAAATGTCTAAACACAACCCCAACATCTGGAGTCAACCGTCATGAGCATCTAAGAAGTGATACAATATAATAAAAATTCTCTACTGCAACAAGTATAAAGACCCGTAAAATTTCTATGTCTAAAATGATGCCCGAATAGTTCCTTGTGCTGTTATAACTGTAGAAATTCTTAAAACGGTCATATTTTGAGTAAAAAGTATCCCAGAACTTGAAAGATTAAAATTTCCAGAAATTTCGCATTATGCAACGCACTATGTGATCGCATAACAGGTACGCAGACTGCATAGTGGTCGCATACTTGGACAGGCTACTGTCCTAATTGAGGACAACTATGCGGCCCAGAATGCGATTGCATTTTGGTTATCCGGACCGCATAGTTGTCGCATTCTTGTCCCATGTTTTTTTTGTGAGGGAGGTTATGCGACGCACTATGTGATCTCATAACAGGTATGCAGACCGCATAGTGTTCTCATACCTGGTCAGTGTAGTTCCCACTTTGGCCCATTTGAAGTCCAACTATGCGACAGGAATGCGGACCGCATAGCATGAATGCGATCGCATTCCTGATCGCATTTCTGTGTCGGGGCTCCTATTTTCTAAATTTAAAACCCGACCCCTGTTTTATAAAACACCCCTTCCCTTCATTTTAAATGATTTTCTGACCTAAAATAGAGAGAGAAACAGAGAGTTCTTGAGAGATAATGTTTCAACATCATCCAATTTGATTTTTCAAAATCACTCAAGCCCGGAAATTATCGAGTTATTGTCATCTTCTTCACTCAAAGAGGTAAGTCTTCACCCTATTTCCCCAATTTCTCAGATTTTGTGTATGAATAAAACACACATAGGTTGGTTCTTGAAAATAAAAAGTGAAATCCTGCATGCATATGAGTTAAACCCCGTAATCTAGTAAAGGGAAAAACAAGTTCGGGTAATTATTCTCAAAAGGGGGTTAGTAGTCTAAGGGGTCACATAGTGTTTGATAAAATGCTCAATTGAGTAAAATATTACTAATTCTAAGTGAAATATGTCACATTGTGGAATAGATTGACAGTGCTAGACGGTCCCGTGAATTGTGATAGAAATTAAAAAGGGGACGACTCGAGGTATGTATGGCTAACTTTAATCTTCGTAGAGTCACCTTGTTGGTGTCCGAACATTCGGTATGAGCTTCTTGGTGAGTATATGTTAATTGATTGTCCGGTTGAGATGTGAGATTTCATTCTTTTATTTTCTTAGCCGACTATCATGATAATTGAAATTGTGAAAGGTGATTTCTATGTGATTACTCTATCATGTGCAAGATTCGTTAAATGCTTGAGTGTGTTGGTATGAAAGAATAGAAATAAACTCAAATGTGTAAACTTATCTAAGTTATAAGGGTTGTGTAACAAGTGATGAAAGGGAGTTGTGAATTGATCTAATTTAACTAAATGAACATGGAAATATCATGACTCATTGTTGGCAAGGTTTATTGTGGCTTCACTTCATATGGATTGTTGGTTGTAATGAATTTATATTCTTGTTCATGAGCATCTTTGTGGTTTAATTAATGGATTATAAAGACTATTGTGAACACATGATTGTTTGGGTGATATGAAGTTGTAATCTTTATGATACGAAGACTTGTGATTAACTTGTGGGATGTTATTATTTTCTATGAAATGTGATGCACACCGCAACAGAAATGTAATGTGGGATCGGGTTGCACGCCGCAATAGAAGTAATAAGGGTGGAGAGGTAACAAGGGTAGAGTTTAAATTGTACGCTGGGATCGGGTTGCACGCTGCAACAGAAGTAATAGGGGTGTAATGTGATTGTGAGGTGGGATCGGGTTGCGCGCCGCAACAGGGGAAACAATTGAAATAAAAAATGTGAAAACCTCATTTGTGATTCTCTGTATCTCTCTGCAATATTTGTTTGTGTTTCTTTAACTACCTCATATATGTGTATTGTTTTATTTTACATTGAGTAAAGTTTGTTTATACATACTAGTACTATTCAATGGTACTAACATCTTTTTTGCCGGGGGGCGCTACATATTTTATATGGACGTAGGTGGGTCCATAGCAGGTAGATCAGCTCGCCGTTAGTGGTTCCTCCTCCTCATTTTTCAGCAGTACTGGTGATCCTCACTTCCTCCCGGGGTCGTGTGTAATTCATGCCATCTCTTTTGAGCCTGTTATGTATTTTAAGGTATAGCCGGGGCCTTGTTTCCGGCAAGTATTGTATAAACTCCTAGTATTGTAGAGGCTCCGTAGGCATGATGTGGGTGTAAGTATGTATTTTGGGTAGTAACTATACATATTCGGAATCGTGGTCCGTTTTGGAAAGTTATGTATGTATTGTGTATGTTTTTTTGGGAATCAATTGTTGAAATGATAAAAGAGAAATGAACTTAAATTTGTAAATCCACGCTTAAATCCTATGTTTTTATTTCATTTGTAATATGGTGCATTGTATATACGGGGAAACGTGTTGGGTAGGAAAGGCAATTCAGGTCCAGTTGACCGGGTTCACCTGGTTAGGCGCCGGTCCTGTCCCTCGGTTTTGGGGCGTGACATACTTGGTATCAGAGCCTAAGGTTTTAAAAGTTCCTAGGATGTCTCGGAACCGTTTCTAGTAGAGCCCTTCTTATTGGTGTGTTGTCGACCACATCTATAATTAGGGTGCTGCATGGACATTTAGGAAAGTACCATTTTATTGCTATTCTATATCGTGCGATGTGGTGGAAGGTTAGGTTGTCTATCCCTAACTCGTGCATTGTTCTAATTTTTAGTAAATGGCATCCAAGAAGAGAGATCGACTCGGCCTAAAGGCCAATGCCACCCCATGAGTGGCCGTGAATTCTTTATCTGATGGTGCGGGTGAGAATGATTTCCCGACCTGAATCTGCGTGACTCTTCAATCCCAGGCCAGGATATTCCTATTCCTGCTCCAGCGGAGGGTTCTAAAGTCCCTCCCGCTGATGTTCCTGATCCTTCTTCAGTCCTAGCTTCCAGTCCCGGTATTTCTGATGGGGACCTCAGGGGAGCCATGCAGATGTTGACCCAGTTAGTGGCCTCTCAGGCCCAAAGATCAAGTGCTGCCCCTACATCCTCTAGCGAGCAAGGGGATTCTTCAGGTTCCAGGGTCAACCAGTTTCTACGGTTAGCCCCTCCAGAGTTCACAGGCACCAACCCAGCATAGAAATAGAATCCCGGTAATGGAACAATAACATTAATCCCAACATCCCAGCAAGATAGACAATATCAAACAATGCATGACATCAGCCTTCGTGCTTTAACACTCTTCCTCACCCAAACAACAATCACAAGCAAGGGCAAGGGAGTAAACATAATACAGATAGAAATCCCGACAAGTGAACATCAATTAAACAATTAAATCCCGGCAAGGGAACAACAACAGAAATCTCAACATCCCAGCAAGGGAGACAATCACTAAAGCAACAATGACCCGGCGAGGGTATATATATATATTAGTAACTATTTCTCTCTCTTTCACTTTCATTTCATAATTTACTTTATTACTTGAGCCAATGCTCCAAAGGATTCAATTATCTCATATATCTTCACCATTTGTGTTACAATTTGAGCCAATGCTCCAAAGGAGTTTAAACTTCACAATTCCCTTCACATAATCTTTACAACATATAGAAATCGTCAATTAAGTATGGAAGTTACTACAAAATTAGAATATGTGCAATATAAAGACTCACGGTCATGCTAGACACCAATGTATAGATATTCGTCGCCATGCCTATACATCGTACTTGACAATTAGCAAGTAGAAAATAAGACTCAACTCTTATTCCCTCAAGCTAAGGTTAGACCAAACACTTACCTCGAACCGGCTCAAAAATAAACTCGAAACCACACGTTTGCCACGAGTATCCGACTCCAAATTGCCCAAATCTATTCAAATAAATTTCATATCGTAAATAACATCTCAAGCAACTGATTCTACTATTTAATTCAAAGTTATGGCGCGAAATTAGGTAAAATCCCCAAAACGCCCCTCAAGCCAGCATCTCGGAGTCGGATAAATTTTACATTTTCAGAACCCTCGTAATCTCACAAGTCTAGCCATATAAAAACGTCTCAAATCGGAGGTCAATCACCCACTCAAACCCCAATTTTAGAAAAAACCTAAGTTCTACTCAAAACACCCAATTTCACCCATGGAAATCTTTGATTTTAAGTTGAAAACATGTTAAATGATGTTAATGATTGAAAGAATTGAGTAAAAACCAACTTACAAATGATTTGGAAGAAGTCTTGTTCTTGGAAAAATTGCCTAAGAGTGTTTAAGTTTGAGAAAATATGAAAAATGGAGTCAAAATTCGGTTTTTGTGTATTGCAGGCTACTGGTTGGCATGGGAATTGCGAATAGGGGTTCGCAATTGCGAATACCCCTGACATGGTAATTGCGAAGTATAGTTTGCATTTACGAACATTGAGCAAAATGAGGGACTTCGCATTTGCGACAAGAAATGTCGCATTTGCGAAGGTCCCATACTCGCATTTGCGAACAACATGGTCGCATTTGCGATCCCTGGCCAGCAAGGGAACCTTTGCATTTGCGATGAATAGCTCGCATTTGCGATGCTGGCTTCTCAATTGCAAAGCCTGCAGATCAGTCACACCAACAAATTCCAAGTTCAAAAATGCAATCTGTGGCCTATCCAAAACTCACCCGAGCCCTCGGGGCTCCAAACCAAATATACACACTACCTCAAAAACAACCTATGGACTTATTCGTGCAATCAAATCGCCAAAATAACATCATATACATCGAATTAAGCCTCAAAATCCATGAATTTTATCAAATTTCATAAAACATCAAATTTTCCATTTTAAGTCCGAAACATGTCAAACGAAATCCGTTTTCAACCAAACTTTACATAAAGTGCCTAAACCATATATAAGACCTGTACCGGGCACAGGAACCAAAATACGGGCCCGATACCATCACCTTCTAATCAGATTTCATTTTTAATTTCCGTAAATATTTCTAGAAAATAATTTTACTCAAAAATTCATTCCTCGGGCTTGGGACCTCAGAATTCGATTCTGGGCATACGCCCAAGTCCCATATTTTCCTATGAACCCTCCGGAACCGTCAAATCACGGGTCCTGGTCTGTTTACCCAAAATATTGACCGACGTTAAATTTACTCATTTTAATATCAAAACTTAGCATTTTTCACAGAATTTCATATTTAAGTTTTCTGGCTACGCGCCCGGACAGCGCATGTGAACCGAGGCAACCCTAAATGAGGTTTCCAAGTCCTCAGAAGCACGGAATGGGTGAAGATATATGAGATAATTGAATCCTTTGGAGCATTGGCTCCTGAACCAAATCTGTACCCAACAACTGAGCCTCTCTCGGCTCAAATCATCCAACCGGAGATCGACACCGCCTACCATATAAAGCCTCATAAGGAGCCATCTGGATACTCGACTGGTAGATGTTGTTGTAGGCAAACTCTGCTAAATGCAAGAACTGATCCCATAATCCTCCAAAGTCAATAAAATAAGCTCGGAGCATATCCTCCAATATCTGAATAGTCCGCTCGAACTGTCCATCCGTCTGAGGATGAAATGTTGTGCTCCTCCACCTGGGTGCCTAACTCTCGCTGAACTGCTCCCCAGAAATGCTAGGTAAACTGCGCGCCCCAGTCAGAAATGATAGATACTGGCACACCATGAAGGCGAACAACCTCCCCGATATAGATCTCAGCTAACCTATCGGATGAATAGGAGACTGCCACAGGAATGAAATGCGCTGACTTGGTCAGCCTATCAACAATGACCCAAACTGCATCGAACTTCTTCCTGGTCAACAGAAGTCCAGTAATGAAGTCCATAGTGATCCTTTCCCACTTCACTCGAGAAGCTCAATCCTTTGAAATAAGCCACCAGGCCTATGATGCTCATACTTAACCTGATTACAATTCAAACACCGCGCCACATATGCCACAATATCCTTCTTCATTCTACACCACCAATAATGCTGCTGTAAATCCTGATATATCTTCGCGGCGCCCGGATGAATAGAGTACCTGGAACTATGGGCTTCCTCTAAAATCAACTCTCGAATCCCATCAACATTGGGCACACAAACTATCCCCTGTAATATCAAAACACCATCATCATCTAAGGTCACCTTCTTGGCGCCTCCGCGCTGCACCGTGTCTCTAAGGACACACAAATGGGGATCATCAAATTGCCGATCACGGATACACTACAATTATGAAGAACGAGTGAACGTACAATCCAACACTCGACTAGGCTTAGAAATATCCAACCTCACAAATCAATTGGCCAAAGCCAGAACATCCAAAGCAAGCGGCCTCTGACTGACCGGAATAAAAGAAAGACTGCCCATACTAGCTGACTTCCTACTCAAGGCATAGGCCACCACATTGGCCTTCCTCGGGTGATATAAGATGGTAATATCATAATCCTTCAACAACTCCAACCATCTTCTCTGCCTCAAATTCAACTCCTTTTTCTTGAACAAGTACTGAAGACTCTTATGATCCGTGAACACCTCACACGCCACGCCATACAAATAGTGCCTCCAAATCTTCAATGCGTGGACAATGGCTGCCAACTCCAGATCATGCACTGGATAGTTCTTCTCATGAATCTTCAACTTCCTTGAAGCATAAGCAATGACCTTGCCATCCTGCATCAACACTACACCCAGCCCAATATGGGAAGCATCGCAGTAGACTGTATAAGGCCCTAAACCTGTGGGTAAAACCAATACTGGTGCCATAGTCAGAGCTGTCTTGAGCCTCTAAAAGCTCGCCTCACACTCATACGACCATCTGAACTGTGCACCCTTCTGGGTCAACCTGGTGATCATGGGCCGCAATAGATGAGAACCCCTCCACGAATCGACGATAGTAGTTTGCCAATCCCAAGAAACTCTGAATCTCTTTAGCTGATGTGAGTTTAAGCCAGTTCTTGACTGCCTCAATCTTCTTCGGAACCTGAATACCCTCTGTTGATACAACATTGCCCAGAAATGCAACTGAACTCAACAAAAACTCACACTTTGAAAATTTTGCATATAGCTGACTATCCTTCAAAGTCTGAAGAACCACTATGAGATGTTGCTCGTGCTCCTCCTGGCTGCGGGAGTATATCAAAATATAATCAATGAAGACTATCACGAACGAGTCCAAATAAGGCCTGAAAACTTGGTTCATCAAGTCCATAAAAGCCGCTGGGGCATTTGTCAACCCAAATGACATGACCAAAAACTCGTAATGCCCGTACCGAGTGCGGGAAGCTGTCTTAGGGACATCGGATGCCCTAATCATCAATTGATGGTAGCCAGATCTCACGTCTATCTTTGAAAATACCTTGTCACCCTGAAGTTGGTCGAACAAATCATCAATTATCGGCAGCAGATACTTATTCTTGATTGTAACTTTGTTCAATTGCCGGTAATCAATGCACATCCTCATCGAACCATCCTTTTTCTTCACAAACAATACTAGAGCACCCTAAGGAGAAACGCTGGGTCTAATGAAACCCTTTCCAAGAAAACCCTGCAATTGTTCCTTCAACTCTTTCAACTATGGCGGGGCCATGCGATACGACATAATAGAAATGGGCTGGGTGCCCGGATCCAGATCAATGTGGAAATCAATGTCCCTGTCGGGTGACATCCTCGGCAGGTTTGAAGGGAAGACCTTAGGAAACTCACGAAGCACGGTTACTGAATCAATAGAGGGAACCTAAACACTGGAATCGCGCATATAAGCCAAATAAGACAAACACCCCTTCTCGACCATACGCCGAGCCTTCACGTATGAAATAACTTTCTGGGGAGAATGACCATGAGTCCCTCTCCACTCTGAACGGGGAAAATCCGGCAAGGCTAAGGTCACCGTCTTGGCATAGCAATCAAAGATAGCATGATATGGGGAACACCAGTCCATCCCTAATATAAAATCAAAGTTGACCATACTTAAAAGCAACAAATATCAAGACCCCTAATCACCACAACACAAGAACGATGGACTCAATCGACCACGATAGAATCACCTACCAGTGTAGATACATAAACAGGAACACGTAGTAGATCACTAGGCATGACTAGGTATGGTGCAAAATAAGACGACACATACAAATACGTAAACCCTGGATCAAATAGCACTGAAGCATCTCTACCACAGACCCGAATAGTACCTGTAATGATTGCATCTAGAGACTCGACCTCTGGCCTGGCTGGGAGAGCATAACATCGGGGCTGGGCCCTACCACCCTGAACCAAATCTCTAGGACGGCTGGCTGCTGGCTGGCCTCAACCTCTGGCAGCCTGAGCTCCACCTCTATGACCTCTACCTCCACCTCTAACACCTTTACCCCAACTCTAGCTGGCTGGGCAGGCTGTGAAACACTTGGTGCTTGTACCGCGGCACGAGAACCCTGATGATGTGAACTACCTGATGCTCGAGGGAAAAGCCTGGAAAGGTGACCCAGATCGCCACAAGTGTAACAAGACATCGGCTGCTAAGGGAGTTGAATCTGACCTTGTCGACCTGAATGACCACCACAAAAACTCTGATGCGGCGGTGCACTGATGGGAGCTTGTGGCACACTGTAATGCCGCTAATCAGAATAGTGCGTCTGATAACCATGACCACCTGAAGTACCATGGGAAACCTGGAGAGTTGACTGAAAGGGTCTGGGAGGATAACCTCTGCCTGAAGAATCCCTGTCTCCAGATGAGGCTCCACTGAAACGATCAAAATGACGGGGCCTCTTATCAGCCCCCTGACCACCACCCTGTGACATAATCATCTCAATCTTCCTAGCCACATTGGCTGCATCCTGATTGATATATCGGTACCCGAGTCTCTAGCCATCTGAAGTCTGATAGGTCGGGCCAATCCCGCAATAATTCTCCGAACCCTCTCCCGATCAGTGGGAAGTATCATAAGAGCATGGGGCTAGAGCGATGAACCTGGTCTAGTACTGAGTGACTGACACAGATCTCTACTAGAGACGCTCAAACTGCCTCCGAAGGTCCTCTGTCTGAGTAATGGGAAGGAACTTACCCAAAAATACCTCTGAGAACTATGTCCAAGTCAAAGGTGTAGATCCAGCTGGTCCAGCTAAGCAATAGTCTCTCCACCAACTCTTGGTTGTGCCAGATAACCGAAAAGTAGCGAAGTCAACTTCATTGGACTCCACTATGCCCATGTTCCAGAGAACCTCATGGTAGCTGTCCAAATAATCCTGGGGGTCCTCTGACGGTGAACCAGTAAAGGTAGCAGTGAGTAACTTAGTGAACCTATCCAGTCTCCACAAAGCATCTGCTGACATAGCTGCTCCCTCTGCTACCAGTGTTGCAATACCTGGCTGGCTGAGGTGCCGGAGTCTGAAACTGTGGAGCTAGCTGCTCTGGGATACGCATGTCAGGAGTCTGGGCACCTCCCCCAGCCTGAGAGACGGATGGTGCAGTAAGAAGAAGACCCGCTTGCGCTACACTCTCCATGAGTCCGAATAAATGGACAAGAGCGTCCTGAAGCACTAGGGTAGCTATAAACCCCTCCGGGACCTGAGCTGGTCCAACTAGGACTGCCAGAACTGGGACCTCCTCGTCAGATCGACCTAAGGGTCCTCCACTAGGGTTGCTGCTTTAGGCTGAGCCCGGCCCCGACCTCGGCCTCTAGCACGGCCTCGTCCTCGACCTCGAACTCTCGTAGGAGCTATAGTAGGAGTGTCGGGCTGTTAAGCGAAACCAAGCTGTAGTAGGAGTGTCAGGCTGTTGGGGCATGACAACAAGTCTGGGAAGTAAAGTAAAATGATAGAGTAGGAAGGAGAAAGAGTAGGTTGCGGCTGCCGAGCAACTACCTCACAATCTCCGAACAATGCTCCAAATGGGGTAGCTCAACTATCACTACCGATACCTGAATCTGCACACAAGGTGCAGGGAGTAACATGAATACACCAGCTCAGTAAATAACAACCATAACTAAAGACTTGAGTGCAGTGACGAGAATTTAAATAATAATTTCATAAAATAAGTGCCAACAAAGGTAAATAAATCGGGAAAAGGTCTACATCGACCATATACTTCACAAATTCCAGTTTCCATTCAAAACTTTTATAAAACAGTAATTTTCTTTTATTAAAAAGACTCAGTGTAAGAAGAGTGAGAAAATAATGAATTTCACAATGTAACAACCTCTCATGCACAGTGCAACTCCTAAGTAAGGTCTCTCAGTCACTCGTGACTCCATTATCAGTATTCAATGTTCACACTCTACAATCTCACTCCACAGGTACAATGTATTCACACAAACCGCTGCGGCGTGCAGCCCGATCCACATAACATATGATGCGGCGTGCATCCCGATCCAAATAATATATATATATGCTGCGGCGTGCAGCCCGATCCAAATAACAATATATATATGCTGCGACGTGCAACCCGATCAAAATAATAGTTGATTGCGCTGACTAGGGGTGTACAGACTCCTTGAGGGGCTCCTATAGCCCAAGCGCTATATTGATGCAGCGTGCAGCCCAATCCAATATATATATATATATATGTTGCGGCATGCAACCCGATCCATATAATATCTATATATGATGCAGCGTGCAACCCGATCCATATAATATCTATATATGATGCAACATGCAACCCGATCTATAACTATCCTCACAACTCGTCCCTCGGCCTCACTCAGTCATCCTCTCAAGCCACTCGGTCAACTCATCTCAACATCACGGGACTCAACCTCAAATACCTCACAGTATTCTAAAACATTGTGATAACAATGAAATAGCAACAAGTAATAAACATTACCGAGTTCACAAATTTTATATAAAAAATAGTGTGAGAATAGTGTACAAAATACCCCTGGGGGTCTAACAGATCGGCATAGGGCCCCAAACGTGGCATACTGCCCATAATATAATATAACATAAAAAACACACGACATCTTATGATTTCAAATCAAATACGCGGCATAATAGTCGCCACGAGACGTACCAAGTCACAATCCATACCGGTGCACGCCCACACGCTCGTCACCTAGCATGTGCGTCACCTCATTTACCAGAACAAAGTGAAATTCCAGGGTTTCATATCCTCAGGTCTAGATTTACAATCGTTACTTGCCTTAAACCGGCCCGAAAACTACTATGCATTGCTCTTGCCCCTCGAATCGGCTCCCGAATGCTCCAAGTCTATCAAAATCAGATTAATAACATCAAAATATGATAGGAATACGAAACCCATTCAACAATCATCACGATTGGGCACAAATCTCGAAATTGGCCCAACCCGACTCCCGGGCCCACGTCTCGAAATCCGGCAAAATTTTAATCACAAGAATCCTCATCCTCCCACGAGTCTATACATACCAAGAATATGAAAATCAGACCAGATTAGCCCCTTCAATTACTCAATTAAAGTCCCAATTTCTCATGCCCTAACTTTCCCAATTTTGGGTTTAGATCCAACTAATTTCAGGTTTAATTACTTAGAAAACACATAGAATTTAGTTATGAAATCAAAAATCTTACCTCCAAGTGTTTCCCCTTTGATTCCCCTTTTAAACTCCCTCCAAAGATTCAAATTTGTCCACAAATGGTGAAAAGTGGGTTAAAACTCGCGGATATGGCTTTTTAAAGGACACTGCCCAGGCCCCTAATTCCTTAATCGCGATCGCGACATGTGCCACACGATCGCGAAGCACAAAACGTCAACCCCCACAATTAACCCTACGTGATCGTGGAATAGCCCACGCGATCGGGAAGCTTTGCCTTCATAACTCACGCGATCGCGTCTTTCCCCACGCGACCTCGCTGAACAAAATCTTTCACTCCTCACATGCTCACTCTCCTCTACGCGGACGCGACCATGGCCACGTGTTCGCGTAGCACCATATTATAGACCCACACGATCGCAAACTGACCTCTGCGATCACATAGAGTAATATTTCACCTCTACCTAACTTGGGCTACGCGATCGCGGACCCTTATACGCAATCATGAAGAGCAAAAATAGCTGCCGCAAAAACCAGCAAAACAGCTATCTCAAAAATCATAAATCGATCTGTTAACCACTTGAAATTCTTCTGAGGCCCTCAGGACCTCAACCAATCATACCAACACATCCCATAACCTCATTCAAACATAGTCGAGCCTTTGAAACACTCGAAATTATGCCAAAACACCAAAATCATATCAGATTCAAGCCTATGAACTTTGAGATTTCTAGATTTGGCCAATGATGACTAAACCAACCAAAACATGTCCGAATGACCTGAAAATTTGCACACACGTCCAAAATGACACTACGAACCTGCTCCAGCTTCCAGAGTTCCATTCCGACCCTGATAGGTAATTTTCCACTGCCAACCAAAAATTGCCAAAAACTCAACTTCGCCAATTCAAGCCTAGTTCTACATCGGACATCAAAACCATATTCCGAACACACTCCGAAGTCTCAAATCAACTAACGAAGACATCGAACCATAGAATCTTTATTCCGAGGCTGTTTACCAATAAGTCAAACACAACAACCTCTGGGTTCCTGAGCTTTGTCCGATTTTACTCTCAACGGTCAATCCTTCCTCGCTTCAAGTAATACTGTCACTGATTTTCCCTTCTGTTTGTCTCTGATTTCCCTCAATCGCACTCATATCATCAACTCTCTGTCACACTCCACTATTGTTTGAATCTGTTGAAACCTACGACATTGAATGCCACTATAAAGGAGAGCTTTAATGTTCTCACCTAACTGAACTAACACGAGAGATACATTAGAAATCATTTGCAGAAAATATCAATTTTAGCTTTGTTTAGAGATACTTCGAGCTAGGGTTTCTAATTAGTTTGATTTATTTTCTAATCCATACACGGCTAACGAAAGCCTTCGTTTGGTTTGTTGCGTAAAGGAAGGTCAGTGATTTTCAGCCCTTGCTTACTTTGGTTTTTTAGTTGGAAGCATGCCTACTCTATTATCTTTTGTTAATTAGATTTGCTCATTATGTGTTATTATTGATTATAGTTAATCATCTCTACTCATAATGTGTTATTCTCAGTTCATAATTGACATCATGTTTTAGCACTGTCTTCCTCAATGATAAGAAGTTAAATTAATACTAGTCGACCCCTTTGTAATCACAATGAATATGTGATGTGTGATTAGCAAAGAACCTTGCTAGTTATGTGCATCTATTTTGACTTACACCTCACTAATGACTTTTGTTATTACCCTCATACTTAATCAGCTAGTTTTTACTTATTGTTACTTGTTGATTTGCTCTATGTACTTGAGTTTCTCCACCTGATGAACTAAAGTAAAAATGAGATATGAAACTTTGATGATTTTGCACAACTGTTTTGATCTAATACATCTATAATGATTTTGCTATGACTCTTTTGTTGATCTTTATCTTACTGATTATTTGTTGATTTGTATTATACACTTGAATTTGTCTGCTCGACATGCTTAACTATAGAAGTTATGAACACTCAATGGAAAAGATAAGGTTGTCATCATAGTTTTAAGTATATTAGCTTATGTTATCCGAGTTGACCTTTTCCTTCTAATGTGCCTTTGTGATTCTGTAACTATGAAAAGATCATTGTTATGATTTTTTGTAAACCTTCATGAGTGCATGATCATATCTATAATTTTATTGTATAAACATGTTTTGAATCAATTGAATTAAGTCATGTCGAGTATCTGCACCTGTTCTTGTGTGAATTCTGACAGCTGCTATTCACTTAGTTTAAGTTATGCTCTCTTCATCAAGATGTATCTGTGGTATTCAAGTCTCATATGCAGTGTAAGGCTGAACCTCATCATGACTGATTTTATATTTAACTTGTACAACTGAAGCATGGTATTAGATATTCTACCTTGTTGCGGTCTTGCAATTTTAAATATATTTTCTCTTTGGCTTTCTGTTTTTTATCCTTCTCTTAAACAAAGCTTCCTGTTTATCTCTCACACTCATGCCTATGTTCTCATGTTGCACCGTCACATAGGGGACCTTAACCTTGCTAAGCCTTTATACGTTAACTATGGCTGACTAATAGACTTAAGAGGTACCTTCTGATGTTATCTGCTCTCCTTAAATAAAATACTATGCCTTAACTCTTAATGAACCGAGTGTGATTATGAGATTAGGAATCTTGTAAGGAGAAAGTGATCATCATCTAAGTTGAGACAAATTTTCTGGCTTAAGTACCCCTACTGATGCTCTTTAAATATCCCATTTGAAACTCTTAACTCATTCATCTATTAGAAATTAAGATTTAATCTATGTATGAACCCCTGATTAACTTAAGTATAGGCTTTTAAGGTTGAGGACCTCTGTAAAATTGAACTACATACCTCTTTTAATTCTTAAATTGCCTGACTTAAATGTTTGAACTTTTGAAATAACATGTTGCTTATCTTTTCCCTTAATTGCACCTGTAATTGGTTTCCCTGAGTATTCTTCTGCAAATTGGTAGTTCTTAGTGAACTACACATTGGTGTTTGGATTGTGATCTCCTTGGTGTTATCTATTGTCACATGTTCATAGTAACATTTTGTATAGTATCTGTTAGAAGTACACATGCCTAAATCTGTGTATTATTGTTACAATTATATTGAAACTTATAATGAATGTCTCATTGGCATTTAAACCAATATGGAGGAGTAAATGTGAGTGGTTAGCAGTATTTAGGAGTGAGATTTAATTTTTTGTTGAGATGCTCTCCTTGACACATGAACTATTCTGGGTCCTTGAGACCCTTGTGAACTTTTGAAGTGCTAGGGGCCCAAAGGTTGTCTTGCCTATAAATGAAATTTCACCTTAAGCCCTTAATCACTTATACTTGATAATCTCTTTAGGGTTAGTGTCTAATGAAGGAAAAGGTTTCACTGTAATTTTCCTTATTCTGTTCAATTTCACACAGTTTTATTTACATTCTTAATCGCAAAGATTTGTTGCAGTCTCATTTGAGCCTTACGTTTGGTCTTATCTGCATTTAAATATTATGTTGGGCTTTGTCACTAATTTCTACCCTTTTTTTTTCTTTTTAACATGTAACAGAACTAGGCATGCTGAGTTCTCAATAACTCAGGCCCAAGTTCCAGGATTTGAGTCTGAAGTCATGGAAGCTGTTGTCATTTGTTTGTTGTTCACTGTGACTAACCTTCTTCAGGCCCGAACCAATGAGTCTATTCCCTCCCTTCATCCATATTTTTGCAATGTTAGTAAGTATAAGTATTATAAACATACTTCAAAAACACTTTCAATTGTACAGATATTTCAAAGTCCTTTATAAGTAATACCTATACTCTCTTTTTAACTTATATGCATTACCTCCCTTTCAAAATGATAAGTTTAAGAACATAACATAGAGTAAGTCACACACACTTAACACTAACTAAAATTACAGTATAGACATTTAAGTTTCCGAACCTAGCCTAAGTCCTATGGAGCTATCTTAGGTAGATTCTAGGGAGTGCCTAATACCCTCCCCTTAGAAGAATAAGAACCATTACCCAAAATCTCCTTGGTTAGCAGACTAATAGGATAATAATTTGATAACTAAAACAGGTACCCTTGTATAACTTTAAATCTTAGGTGGCTACTCTCTTTTATCATTAACAAAGAAACCACTAGTTGAATCTTGCTTTGACTTGTAGAAAAATAGAGTTCAACAACATGGCGACTTTACGGGGGATTACATTTAGGTTCTAACCTTAGCAGACATAGACTATACTTGGAATTTAGTAATGTTTATATACTGCTTTAACTGTGCTTAGTTTCCAAATATGTGTTTTCCTGCTTGCTCAGTATGTACTTATCTATTTGCTTCAATGTTATTGCTAAAATCCCACTATCTATTACCACTTTATATATATTGTCATCACACTCTTTCCTACCGAGTCTTGGCCATACACTATCACACCAATGGCACGCAAGGATTGTCTTTTATACCCCTCCTGTCACAATCCCAAATCCTAACCGGCCGTGATGGTGCCTATCGTGGGACTAGACTAGCCAACCATTTCAGACTATGAACATATATATCAAGATTTCCCAAAATTTAGCAGATTTAAAAAAAATAGCGGAATGAGATGAAACAAAATACACACTTCCCCATAACCTGGAGTCAACTATCATGAGCATCTAAGACTGAAAATATAATGTACAACATAGTGACTTGCTACAATCAAAGTATGCGCTACAAAATACCAAAAAAAACTATGATCTGAGGGAAGGAAAGGAGGTGAGCTGGGGACGCTGAGCAGTTACCTCAATACTCGAACAACTCCAAGCTCGACCAGGAATCAACTAGCGAGATTGTCCGGTACCTGGATCTGCACACAGAGGTGCAGGGGGTAAGATGAGCACGCCAACTCAGTAAGCAATCAATGTAACTAAAAACTTGAATGTAGTGACGAGCAATTTATATCATGTAAATCCATATAATGAATAACAGTGGAAATGAACAAATCAAGTCAGAAATCTATAATTTCGAATATTTCATAAACCCCAATTTTCATTTAAAAATCTCGTATGAAAACTTTTGTCCAACATTTATTATCAGAGGCTCAGTGTAAAGAAGAGTGAAAATAGCATTTTCATAGAATATAAGTGTAAAAACCCGTAATTTTTTCTTGTTTAAAAATAATTCCCGAGTGAGTCCCTCAGTTGTTGTTATTGTGAAAATTTTTCAAACAGACCTAACTTGAGTAAAAAGGTACCCCGAGAATTAAGAATTTAATTTTCCAAAAAGTAGGTGTTATGCGACACACTATGCGATCGTACAGTGTGTATGCGGACCGTATAATGGTCGCATACCTAGGCAGAATACTGTCCCATTTGAAGTCAACTATGCGGTCCAGTATGCGATTGTATAACGTGTATGTGGACCGCACAATTGGTCGCATAGTTGGGCAGTGTGTTCTGGATTTTTGGCCCATTTTGAAGGCCATTGTGCGGTCAGATTGGCTATTGGAGAGAGGGGAGAGAGAGTTCTTGAGAGAGAAAGCTTCATCTTTTTCTTCATTCTAACAGGTAAGAATCCCCAAGACCTTTTCATTAGTTTTTTGAGTTTAAACAAAAGGGGGACTCTCATTAATTGATTCTTGAAAAGATAAGTTTATACCTCGCATCCATGATCATTAATGTCCATAATCTAGTAAGAGCAAGAGGGTTGGGGTAAAGTTCACAAATAAGGGGTTGGCTATCTAAGGGGGGAGTCACATAGCAGTTGATAAATGCTTATAAAGAGTTCAAATTATATGCATGGTTTCCAGTTCTGAGTTGAATATGTTTAATTGTGAACTAGATTGACGATACTAGTCAGTCCGGTGATCTGTGAGTAAAAGTTGAAAAGGAATTTCGACCCCAGGTATGTAGAGCTAACTTTAACCTTCGTAGAACCGGGTCCGGTTATTTGGTATGTGCACCTTGTTTGGAATTTTGTGAATTGATTGTCCAAACGTGTTAAGGCGTGAGATTCTATTCCCTGATTTTCCTGGTTGATTTTCATGTTACTCTGTTGTATGAAGTTGTGAAAGGTGTTTGATGTGTAATGAACGAAAGATTGATAATGTGCTCAAATGTGGGAATGTGTAAAATAGCTGAAAACCACACGTGGGAAGAAATGAAAAAGGGTATTACGAAACAATGTAACTGAATTGAGTGATTGTGACAACACCGTGTTCATGAAATTGATACTTGATGAGAGTTATGGTGCCTTGGGCCCAAATACATAAACTGTTGATATGAACTTGTATTCCTTGAAGTGTTGATTCTTGTGATGTAATTGTTTGTGATTGTGCTGTGAATTAAAATTGTCAGGCGGGCTCGGGTTGCGTGCCACAACACGAAGTAATAGGGTTGATGGGTTTTGGTAATAAGGGTGTCCGAGGTGATGAGGATGAAATGTGATAGTTATCACTACTGAAATGAAAATCTATGAGCTCTTGAATATGATGATGTTGAAAGGGAAAAAGGAGAGATTGTGCATCTTGTTTGATTTTGGTTGTTTCCTTCCACGTGCATTGATTAATTGGTTCTATTGTGTTCCTTAATTGTGTATTGCTTGATTGTAGTTAGAATAAATTTTATTTATACATACTACTACTATTCCACAGTACTAACGTCCCTTTTCCCAGGGGCGCTACATCTTTTATATGGATGTGGGTCCATAGCAGGTTGCTCAGCTCGCCGTTAGTGGTGCCTTCTCCTCATCCTTTTCAGCTGTACTGGTAAGCCCCATTTCCTCTCGGGGCCATGAGTAGTTCATGCCATCTCCCTTTTCAGTGTATTATGTAATGTAAGGTATAGCCGGGGCCTTGTTGCCGGCAAGTATTGTATAAGCTCCTAGTACTCTTAGAGGCTCCGTAGACACTATGTGGGTGTATATGTATATTTTGGGTAGTGGTTGTATTTGCTCGTAATCGTGGTCCGTATTGGGAAGTGTTGTATCTATTATGTATGTTTTGGGAAATCTGGTATAATAATGTAAAATGAGGAAGAATTGGATTTATTGTGGTAATCACACGCTTTTAAGCTTATCTTACTACTTCACATAAATAATGGATGATATAAACACGGGGAAGGGCGTTGGGTAGGAAGGGAAAATCTGGTTTGCTTGACTGGGGTCACCCGGTTGCGTTCCGGTCGTGTCCCTCTATTTTGGGGTGTGACAAACTTGGTATCAAAGCCTAAGGTTTTACAAGTGTCCTAGGATGTCTCGGGGCCGTGTCTAGTAGATCCCTTCTTATCGGTGTGTTGTCGACCACATCTATAACTAGGGGGCTACATGGACATTTAGGAAAACCCCCTTTCATTGTTATTCAATATCGTGCGGTGAAGTGGAAGGTGAAAATATTCTTGTCTAACTCATACTCTGTTCCAAAATTTTCAGTGATGGCTCTAAAGAAGAGAGCTCGACTTGGCTTAGCAGCCAATGCGGCGCCAAGTGTGGCCGTGAATTCTTTACCCGATGGTGCGGGTGAGAGAGAATCCCCGACCTTGAATCCATCTGGCCTATTTGTTCCAGATCAGAGTGTTCCTTTTCCTGCTGCGGCGGAGGTGCTACAATCCCTTCTGTCGATATTCCTGATCCTTCTTCGGTTCTAGCTCCGGGCCCCGGTACTTCCGATGGGGACCTCAGGGGAGCTATTCATATGTTGACCCAGTTATTGGCCGCTCAGGCCCAAAGATCTCATGCTACCCCTGCGTCCTCTAGCGGACAGGGAAATTCCGCCGGTTCCAGAGTCAACCAGTTTCTGCGGTTGGCCCCTCCAGAGTTCTCAGGTATTGATCCAGAGGCAGATCCGCAGGACTTTCTAGATGAAATCTACAAAACACTTCGGGTTATGAAGGCTACAGAGATAGAGGGGGTTGAGTTATCATCTTACAGGTGGAGGGGAGCAGCGTATTCCTGGTTTGAGATGTGGGAGGATTCCCTTGGGGAGGAAAGCCCTCCGGCGAGATGGGATGAGTTCGTTGATGCTTTCATGGATCACTTCTTGCCTGTCGAGACTATGGCAGCCCATGCCATGAAGTTTGAGGTTCTCAAGCAGGGTAATATGAGTGTGTGGGAGTACCACATGGAGTTTGTGAGGTTGTACAAGTATGCCTCTCAGTTGGTATCGACTATGGATGCCAGAGTTCGACGGTTTGTTCAGGGCCTCAGTCCCTTGGTTGTCAATGAAGCTGCTACAGCTTCTTTGCACTCAGACATGAATTATGGTAAGATAGTGGGATTCCCCCAGGCCACGGAGGCTAGAAAATTGAAGATAAGGTCAGTGAGGGAGAGTATCAGCAGGGCCCGGTCAGTGGGCCACTCGGGGAGTTTAGTTGGAGGAGGGAGACCAGTTAAGGGGAGAGGACCATCAGGGCCATCCCGGTCTTATGCTTAGTCCTCATTCAGTGCACCGCCATCAGTGCCCCGTTATCAGCAGAGCAGTCACTGGGGGCCAAGATCAGATAGCAGGAGACCCCATTAGTCCGGTCGTCCAAGAGAGGGGTTCTGGCAGCAGAGGAGGGCTATGTGCCATAAGTGTGGGAGGTTTTATACCGAGTCTTGTTACCTGGATCTCTCGGTATGCTACGGGTGTGGGGTGAGAGGTCATATTCAGCGGGATTGCCGTGCGCCAGTCAGGGCATGGGTAGTGATTTATCTCAGCCGTCCGGTTCTTCAGTCGCCATATCCTCAGTACGTCCTCCAGCTCCAGCAGGGCGTGGTACAGTTAGAGGTGGAGCTCGTGGTAGAGGTGGGCCCAGCCGGTTCTATGCTTTGAGTGGTCGCCAGAGTGCAGAGGCTTCTCCAAATGTTGTTACAGGTATTCTAGTTGTTCAAGCCCTTGATTGTTATGCTCTTATTGATCTGGGGTCCTCCTTGTCCTATGTTACCCCATTTATTGCTTCAAGTTTTGGGATAAAACCCGAACAACTTCATGAGTCATTCTCTGGGTCGACTCCGGTTGGTGATTCCATTACAGCCGCACGAATCTATAGGAATTGTGTTGTCACGGTGTGTGGTTGAGATACCACGGCCGATCTTATCGAACATGGGATGGTAGATTTCGATGTTATCATGGGAATTTATTGGCTTTACTCATGCTTTGCTAAACTCGACTGCCGAAACAGGGTTATGAGGCTAGAGTTTCCTAATGAGTCAGTTATTGAGTGGAAAGGGAATGGTGTGGTGCCAAAGGGTAGGTTTCCTACCTTAAGGCCTCGAAGATGATTAAAAAGGGATGTGTTTATCATTTGGTCCGGGTTGCGGACACCACTTCAGAAGTGTCTACCCCCGAGTCCGTCCCAGTCATGAATGAGTTTCTTGAAGTATTTCTGAACGAGCTTCCATGGATTCTGCCAGATAGAGAGATCGATTTCGAGATTGATGTATTTCCAGATACGCAACCAATATCTATTCCACCATACAGAATGGAGCCAGCACAGTTGATGGAGTTAAAAGAGAAGTTAAAAGGCTTATTAGAGAAGGGGTTCATTCGGCCGAGTGTGTTGCCGTCCGGTTCTTTTCGTCAAGAAGAAGGATGGGTCTCTTCGGATATGTATTGATTATCGGCAGCTTAACAAAGTCACTATCAAAAACAAGTATCCATTGCCTCGGATAGATGATTTGTTCGACCAATTGTAGGGTGCGAGGTTCTTCTCCAAAATTGATTTACGATCGGGGTATCACCAGTTGAAGATCAGAGAGCATGATATTCCTAAGGCAGCCTTCAGAACTCGTTATGACCATTTTGAATTTTTAGTAATGTCCTTTGGACTGACCAATGCTCCAACGGCTTTCATGGATCTTATGAATCGGTTTTTCAAACCCTTTCTTTACTCCTTCGTGATTGTTTTCATTGATGACATCCTTGTCTACTCGCGAAGTCGGAATGATCATGCTAATCACCTCATGGCAGTTCTGCAGACTCTTCATCAGCACCAATTGTATGCCATGTTTTCAAATTGTGAGTATTGGTTGGAGTCAGTCACATTTTTGGGTCATGTTGTTTCCAGAGAAGGGATTAAGGTTGATCTCCGGAAAATCATAGAGGTAAAGGATTGGCCCAGACCAACGACCCCGAAAGAGATTCGCAGTTTCTTGGTTCTAGCCGGGTATTATCGGTTGTTTGTGGAGGGGTTCTGTACCTCGCCTCCCCGTTGACTAAATTGACGCAGAAGACAACTAAGTTCCAATGGTCCGACGCTTGTGAAAGTGCTTTCAGTAATTGAAATCTAGATTGACTTCAGCATCGGTGTTAACCTTGCCAGAAGGAACGGAGAGATTTGTGGTTTATTGCGATGTTTCAAGGGTTGGGTTGGGATGTGTGTTGATGCAACACGGGAAGGTTATAGCCTATGCTTCCAGGAAACTCAAGAATCACGAGAAGAATTATCCAACACAAGAATTAGAACTCGCGGCAGTTGTGTTTGCATTAAAAATTTGGCGGCATTATTTATATGGGGTCCATGTGGACGTGTTCTCTGACCACAAGAGTCTCCAATATTTGTTCAAGCGGAAAGAGTTGAATTTAAGGCACCGATGATGGTTAGAATTGCTTAATGATTATGATATGAACATTCTGTACCGTCCGGGAAAAGCAAACGTAGTGGCCGACGCTCTCAATCGGAAGTATATGGGTAGCCTCGCTCATTCGGAGGAAGATTAGATGGCGTTGGCTCGAGAGGTTTTTCAATTGGCTAGTCTGGGGTTCTGTCTCTCGACCTCAGATGAGGGGAAAGTCATGGTGCATAATGGGGCAGAATCATCACTTGTCGCGGAAGTCAAGGAGAAGCAGTTTATTGATCCAGCATTGGCACAATTGAAGGAGGCAGTTTTGAATAAAAAGATTTCTGCATTTTCACTCGGGAGTGATGATGGTGTTTTGCGGTGCCAGGGAAGGTTATGTGTTCCTGATGTGGATAATCTTCGGGAGAGGGTGATCGCGGAAGCTCACAATTCCAGGTATTCTGTCCGAATTGTCAGCAGGTGAAGGCCGAGCATTAGAGGCCAGTTGGGCTAACTCAGCTTATGGAAATTCCAATATTGAAATGCGAAATGATCAACATGAATTTGGTGGTAGATTTACCTTGCACTCAGCGCAAGATCGACACAATTTGGGTGATAGTGGATCGACTCACGAAATCAACGCACTTCTTGCCAGTCAAGTGCATCAATACTGCAGAACAGTACGCGCAGTTGTATATTAAGGAAGTAGTTAGGCTTCATGGTACTCCAGTTTCTATTATCTCAGACCGAGGAGCCCAGTTCACAACTAAGTTTTGGAGGAAATTTCAGCAAGGTTTGGGTACTCAGGTAAATCTCAGCATAGCTTTCCATCCGCAGACTGATGGTCAGGCAGAGCGGACTATTTAGACGCTTGAAGATATGTTACGGGCTTGTGTGTTGGACTTCAAAGGTAGTTGGGATGATCATTTACCGCTTGTCAAATTTTCTTACAATAACAACTTTCACGCTAGTATTCAGATGGCCCCATTTGAGGCATTGTATGGAAGGAGGTGTAGATCTCCGATTGGGTAGTTTGAGGTTGGTGAAGCAGAATTGTTAGGGCCAGATCTTGTGCACCAGGCATTGGAAAAAGTCAGAGTTATTCGGGAGAGGAGGAAAACAACTCAAATCCATCAAAAATCCTATGCGGACGTTTGTCGAAGAGAATTGGAATTCCAAGTTGATGATTGGGTATTCTTGAAAGTATCTCCCATGAAGGGAGTGATGCGGTTTGGGAAGAAAGGGAAATTGATCACAAGGTATGTCGGGCCATGTCGGATTGCTCAAAGGATAGTGCAAGTGGCTTATAGGTTGGAATTACCCCTGAATTGTCATTAGTGCACCGGTGTTCCACGTGTCCATGTTGAAGAAAGTGGTTGGAGATCCATCAGCCATCGTGCCAGTTGAGACTATTGAGGTTAATGAAGAATTATCGTATGAAGAGGTTCCGGTTGCTATTCTTGATAGGCAAGTCCGTAGATTGAGGAACAAAGAAATTGCTTCAGTTAAATTATTGTGGCAAAGTCAGAACATTGATGAAGCCACGTGAAAGCGGAGAATGAGATGAAAGAAAAATATCCCCATTTGTTTGAATAAGTCTAGTAGTGATCATTAGACCTGTCATCTCTAGGCAAATTATATTTTATGTCCGGTTTTGTGCATAAGCACCCCATCTTCCCCTAATTTCCTTATTGTTGTAATCTCCCAATGTGTGCTAAAACTGAACTCGCTATTCTATTTGGGTAGAGTGTAACCCTTGAGGTAAATGAAAGTTTTGTGGAACGTATGTGTTAGGAAAGTGATTAATAGTAGTATAGGTTGGTAATAATTAATTGAAATGAATATAGTATATTGAGGTGATTGGGTTGAATGGGACTCATCAAAACGACCAAGTTATGTGCAAAAATGTGAATCATGTGCAAATTTGTGGTATGAGAAGAAAGAACTATGTGTAGTGACAAATAATGCCCGAGTGAGTCCCCGAGTTGTTATTGTGGAACTTTTTAAAATAGACCTAAATTCAGTAAAAAGGTACCCCGAGACTTAAGAATATAATTTTCTAGAAAGTAGGTGTTATGCGACGCACTATGCGATCGTACAGAGTGTATGCAGACCGCATAATGGTCATACCTAGGCAGAATACTGCCCCATTTGAAGTCAACTATGCGGTCCAGTATGCAATCGCATAACGTGTGTGCAGACGACATAATTGGTCGCATACCTGGGCAGTGTGTTTTAGATTTTTGGCCCATCTT
Organism: Nicotiana knightiana; assembly: GCA_005239525.1. Classification (NCBI taxonomy): domain Eukaryota; kingdom Viridiplantae; phylum Streptophyta; class Magnoliopsida; order Solanales; family Solanaceae; genus Nicotiana; species Nicotiana knightiana. Next base: position 151,593 of record ML416660.1, on the reverse strand, counting down.
GAGGGCCATTGTGTTGTCAGATCTGCGGACCGCATGGCAGGAATGCGATCGCATTCATGACCGCATTCTTGTGTCGGGCCCTATTTTTCTAACTTTTAAAACCCAACCCCATCTCATTAAAACCCTCTTCCCTTAATTTTTGACCATTTTCTGAATAAAATTAGAGAGAGGGGAGAGAGGGTTCTTGAGAGAGAAAGCTTCATCTTTACCAATTGGAATTTCAAAGTCACCTAGGCTTGGAAATTTTGAGTAATCATCTTCCTCTTCATTCTAACAGGTAAGAATCCCCAACCCTTTTCAATAGTTTTCTGAGTTTAAGGAAAAGGGAGACTCTCATGAATTGATTCTTGAAAATATAAGTTTATACCACGCATGCATGATCATTAATGTACATAATCTAGTAAGAGGAAGTGGGTTGGGGCAAAGTTCACAAATAAGGGGTTAGCAATCTAAGGGGGAGTCACATAGCAGTTGATAAATGCTTAAAAAGAGTTCAAATTATATGCATGGTTTCCAATTATGAGTTGAATATGTTTAATTGTGAACTAGATTGACGATACTAGTCGGTTTAGTGATTTGTGAGTAAAAGTTGAAAAGGAATTTCGACCCCAGGTATATATGGCTAACTTTAACCTTCGTAGAATCCTCTTGTTGGGTTCGGGTATTTGGTATGTGCACCTTGTTTGAAATTATGTGAATTGATTGTTCAGACGTGTTAAGGCGTGACATTCTATTCCCTGATTTTCGTGGTTGATTTTCATGCTACTGTGTTGTATGAAGTTATGAAAGGTGTTTGATGGGTAATGAACGAAAGATTGATAATGTCCTCGAATGTGGGAATGTGTAAAATAGTTGAAAGCCACACGTGGGAAGAAATGAAAAAGGGTATTGTGAAACAATATAACTGAAATGAGCGATTGTGACAACACCGTGTTCATGAAATTACTACTTGATGAGAGTTATGGTGCCTTGGGCCCAAATACACAAATTGTTGATATGAACTTGTATTCCTTGAAGTGATGATTCTTGTGATGTAATTGTTTGTGATTGTGTTGTGAATTAAAATTGTCAGGCGGGGTCGGGTTACGCGCCGCAACACGAAGTAATAAGGTTGATGGGTTGTGGTGATAAGAGTGGCCGAAGTAATAAGGGTGGCCGAGGTAATAAGGATTAAATGTGATCGTTATCACTACTGAAATGAAAATCTATGAGCTCTTCAATAAGATGATGTTGAAAGGGAAAAAGGAGAGATTGTGCATCTTGTTTTATTTTGGTTGTTTCCTTCCACGTGCATTGATTAATTGGTTCTATTGTGTTCCTTAATTGTGTATTGCTTGATTGTACTTGGGATAAAGTTTGTTTATACATACTAGTACTATTGCACATCACTAACGTCCCTTTTGCCCGGGGCGCTACATCTTTTATATGGGTGTAGGTGGATCCATAGCAGGTTGCTCAGCTCGCCGTTAGTGGTGCCTTCTCCTCATCCTTTTCAGCGGTACTGGTGAGCCCCATTTCCTCTAGGGGCTATGTGCAGTTCATGCCATCTCCCTTTTGAGTGCATTATGTATTGTAAGGTATAGTCGGGGCCTTGTTGCCGACAAGTATTGTATAAGCTCCTAGTACTCTTAGAGCCTCCGTAGACACTATGTGGGTGTATATGTATATTTTGGGTAGTGGTTGTATTTGCTCGTAATTGTGGTCCGTATCGGGAAGTGTTCTATCTATTATGTATGTTTTGGAAAATCTAGACTAATAATGTAAAATGAGGAACAATTGGATTTATTGTGGTAATCACACGCTTTTAAGCTTATGTCACTGCTTCACATAAATAATGGATGATATAAACACGGGGAAGAGTGTTGGGTAGGAAGGAAAAATCAGGTTCGCTTGACTGGGGTCACCTTGTTGAGTGCCGGTCGCGTCCCTCGATTTTGGCGCGTGAAAATAAGCCCCTCGGGAAATATCACTCACAATAAAGCCTCTCGGGAAAGCCTCTCAGTCACTCGTGACTCCACTATCTGTATCTCATGCTCTCACTTAACACTCGTACTCAGTAAGTACCATGAAAACACACAATTGTTGCGGCGGGCATCATACTCCACTACACTTATATATATATTTATACTGTTGCAGCGTGCAACCCGATCCATATATATAACATATATTGCTATGGCGTGCAGCCCGATCCATATAATAGTCGACTGCGCTCACTGGGGGTGTACAGACTCCTGAAGGGGCTCCTTCAACCCAAGCGCTATATCTGCTGCGGCGTGCAACCCGATCCAATATGTATATTGCTGCGGCGTGCAGCCCGATCCATATATGTATAATCTACATTGTTGCGGCGTGCAACCCGACCCACATATAATATATAACACATATATTGCTATGGCATGCAGCCCGTCCCATAACTATCCTCACATATATACTGTTGTGGCATGCAACCCGATCAATAGCTATCCTCACATACTCGGATCTCGGCCTAACTCAATCACCCTCACAAGCCACTTGGACAACCTAACATACTTTTCAGAGTTTTCAAAGCAGCGTGATAACAATGAAAATAACAACAAGTAGGAAACATGACTGTGTCCACAATTTTCTAACATGATAGTGGTAGAATAGTGTAAAAGTACCTCATGAGGGTTTAAAAAGGTCGGCACAAGGACCTAATCATGGCTCACAACCCATAAACAATTGTAAATTTCTAAAATGCAGGATATCATAAGGTTTCAAATCAAATACGCGACTTAATAGTCCCTACGGGACGGACCAAGTCATAATCTCAATCGGTGCATACCCCCATGCTCGTCACCTATCATGTGTGTCACCTCATTTATCAACATAATAACAAATAACAGGGTGTCATACCCTCAGATTGAGAGTTACAATCGTCACTTACCTTAAACAAATGTTCGTCCTCGAACGGTTCTAGAATTGTACCTAAAGTCTCAAATAAATTAGGATATTTGTTCCGCATCTGCCGGTTGGTCTCCCAGGTGGCATCCTCCACCGGTTGTCCTCTCCACTGAACCTTCACTGAAGTTATATCCTTAGATCTCAACCGTTTGACCTGACGACCCAAAATAGTCAGTGGTTCTACCTCATATGATATATCACCACCGAGCTGAACCGTGCTGAACACCAAAACATGATACGGGTCACCAACATACTTCCGGAGCATCGACACATGGAAAGCCGGATGAATACTCAATAATCTGGGAGGCAAGGCAAGTCTATAATCCATTTCCCCAACCCTCTTAACCACCTCAAAACGCATAATAAACCGGGGACTCAACTTTCCCCTCTTCCCGAATCTCATAACACCCTTCATGGGTGACACCTTCAGCAGTACCTTCTCCCTAACCATGAAAGTCACATCCCGGACCTTCCGGTCCGCATAACTCTTCTTCCTAGACAGCACCGTGCGAAGCCGCTCCTGAATCAATTTCACCTTACCCAACGCATCCTGAACCAAGTCTGTGCCCAAAAGCCTAGCCTCTCCCGGCTCAAACCAACCAACCGGAGATCTACACCTCGTACCATATAAAGCCTCATACGGAACCATCTGGATACTCGACTGATAAATATTATTGTATGCAAACTCCGCGAGTGGCAGAAACTTGTCCCATGAACCACCAAAATCAATGACACATCCACGCAAAATATCTTCCAGAATCTGAATAGTATGCTCCGACTGCCCGTCGGTCTGAGGATGAAATGCTATGCTCAACTCGACCTGAGCACACAACTCTCTTTGTACAACTCTCCAAAACTGAGATGTGAATTGAGTACCTCTGTCAGAAATGATAGAAACTGGAACCCCATGCAATCGGACAATCTCCTTAATATAAATATCAGCTAACCACTCCGAAGAATAAGTAGTACCAACAGGAATGAAGTGCGCGAACTTTGTCAGCCGATAAACAATAACCCATATAGCATCAAACCTCCACGAAGTCCGTGGGAGTCCAACTACGAAGTCCATGGTGCTTCGCTCCCACTTCCACTCCGGAATATCAAATCTTTGAAGCAATCCAACTGGCCTCTGGTGCTCATACTTGATCTACTGACAGTTGAGGCACCGAGCCACAAATTCAACAATATCCCTCTTCATCCGCCTCCACCAATAATGCTGTCGCAGATCCTGATACATCTTCGTGGCACCCAGATGGATGTAATACCGCGAATTATGGGCTTCAGCTAGAATCAAATCTTGAAGCCCATCCATATTGGGCACGCAAATCCGGCCCTGCATCCTCATGACCCCATCATCACCAATAACCACATCTCTGGCATCACCGTGGCGGACCCTGTCCTAAAGAACAAGCGAATGTGGATCATTATACTGGTGTTCTCTAATCTTATCATAAAGAGAACACCTAGAGGCTACACAAGCCAATACCCGCGGAGGCTCTGATAGATCCAATCTCACCAACTGACCTGATAAAGCCTTCTTATCAAGTGCTAAAGGTTACTTTGCTACAAAAAGGTAGGCTAAACTCCCCAAACTCTCCGCTCTCTGACTCAGGGCATCAGCCACTACATTGGCCTTTCCCGGATGATATAAGATAGTGAGGTAATAATCCCTGAGAAGCTCCAACCACCTCCTCTGACGCAAATTCAGATCCCTCTCCTTAAGCAGATGTTGCATACTACGGTGATCACTGAAAATCTCACAATGCACTCCGTACAAATAATGACGCCAAATCTTCAAGGCGTGAACAATAGCTGCTAGCTCAAGATCGTGCACTGGATAATTCTTCTCATGCACCTTCAACTATCTGGGCGCATAGGCAATCACCCTACCATCCTACATCAAAACCGCTCCAAGGCCAACTCTCGAGGCATCACAGTAAACTGTAAAATAACCTGAACCCGTAGGCAAAATCAATACCAGAGCTGTAGTCAAAGCTGACTTGAGTTTCTGAAAGCTCTCCTCACACTCCTCAGCCCACCTGAACTGAGCACCCTTCTGAGTTAGTCTGGTTATAGGTGCTGTAATATATGAGAATCCCTTGATGAAACGATGATAGTACCCTGCCAAACCAAGAAAACTACGAATCTCAATAGCTGATGATGGTATATGCCAACTCTGCACCGCCTCTACTTTCTGCGGATCAACCCGAATACCCTCACTGGACACCACGTGCCCCAAAAATGCTACTGAATCAAGCCAGAACTCACACTTCAAAAATTTTACATACAATCTCTTTTCTCTCAACGTTTGAAGCACAATTCACAAATGATGCTCATGATCCTCCTAAAATAGGGAATACACCAAGATATCATCAATAAATATGATGACAAAAGAATCCAGATAAGTCCGGAATACATTGTGCATCAAGTGCATAAAGGCTGCTTGGGCATTGGTCAACCCGAATGACATAACCAGAAACTCATAATGACCATATCTAGTCGTGAAAGCAGTCTTCGGGATGTCACGCCCTAGAATTTTCAACTGATGATAGCCGAAACACAAGTCAATCTTAGAAAATACTCTGGCACCCTGCAACTGATCAAACAAGTTATCTATACGAGTCAAGTGATACCGGTTCTTCACCGTAACTCTGTTCAGCTGCCGATAATCAATACATATACGCATAGAACCATCCTTCTTCTTTACAAACAACACTAGTGCACCCCAAGGTGACACACTAGGCCGAATAAACCCCTTATCTAGGAGTTCCTGAAGCTACTCCTTTAATTCCTTTAGTTCTGTTGGTTCCATACAATAAGGTGGAATAGAAATAGGCTCAGTGCCTGGTACCAGGTCAATACATAAATCAATGTCCGTGTCAGGCGGCATGCCTAGCAAGTCTGCAGGAAACACGTCCGTAAAGTCACGAACCAAGAGAATCGAATCAATAGCAGGAGTCTCACCACTGACATCCCTCACAAAAGAAAGATACGACAAACACCCCTTCTTAACCATACGCTGAGCCTTCAGGTAGGAAATCACTCTGCTAGGCACATAATATGAAGAACCTATTTACTCAACCCCCAGACGTCCGGGCATAACTAAGGTCACGGTCTTAACGTGACAATCAAGAGCAATATGACACAGAGACAACCAATCTATGCCCAATATCACATCAAAATCGACCATGCTGAGCAACAGTAGGTCCACTCGGGTCTCGATACCCCCAATTGATATCACACGCAACCGATACACACGATCCATAACAACAGTATCACCCACCGGAGTCGACACATGAACAGATGTAACTAAGGACTTACGGGGCATATCCAAAAAATGGTAAAAATATGAAGAAAAATAGGAATATGTTGAACCAGTGTCAAATAAATCCAAAGCATCTCGACAACAGACTGAGGCAATACCTGCGATCACTACATCGGAGGCCATAGCATCTGGCCTAGCTGGAAAGGCATACATACGGGCCTGAACTCCCGCTGCTCGGCCTCCCCCTCTAGGGCGGACTCTAGTTGACTGACTACCACCCCTGGCTGCCTGGGTGGGTGGTGAAGTAACTGGAGCTGAAGTCGAAGGCTGGCTCCTCAGCTGAGATGGACCTCTAAGAAGATGAGGACACTGCCTCCTCATATGCCCCAACTCTCCACACTCATACAACTCCCTTGAGCTGCAGACTGGGACTGAAATGAACCCCTGGCACCAGAATGGCCACTAGGAGAACCATGCATAAAAGAACCCTGAGTTGATGGTGCTCGAGCTGTACTCTGGGATGGAAGGGCACCGAATGAAGAATTTCCTGGTTGAAAATCACGGGGACCATGCCCCGAAGATGCACCACCATAGGCTGCGCGGCTTGACCAAGGAGGCCTGAATGAACGGCCTCTACCATGCTGAAACTGCCCCCTGGAAGGAGCACCACTAGAACCACCCGATCCACAAGGTGTCTTGGCCTTCCTCTCTTGCCGCTCCTGACGGCGAACTGACTTAATATCTCGAGCAAAATCAACAACCTGATCGATTGTAGTATTTGATACTCTCTCCCGGGTCATGAAAAGGCGGAGCTGATAAGTAAGGCCATCTATAAACCTCCTAATTCTCTCCTTATCAGTAGGGACCAACTCGGTGGCATAATATGCCAACTCCGATAATTGCATCTCGTACCGCATCAATGATAGCTCTCCCTGATGCAGCTGCTCAAAAAGCCTGCGCTGCTCGTCCCTCTAAGACTAGGGTACATACTTATCCAAAAAGATAGTGGAGAACTGCTGCCAGGTGAGGGGTTATGAACCAATAGGCTTACGCCTCTCCAAAGACTCCCACAAAGTGAAAGCAGCACGAGAAAACTGAAATGTAGCAAATGAGACCCCACTGGTACGCAACATCCTCTGGCACTTATCTAGAAAAACCTGGGCATCCTCGCCCTCGGCACCACTGAATGTAGGAGGCTGAAGTCTTCTAAACATCTGCAACCTACGATGCTCATCATCTTTCATAGCTGGGACCAAGATGTCCTGAACTGGAGCAACCGGCTGGGCTGGAACTGCCCCCGGTGTTTGATTGCCCTGAGTAGCCTGCGCAGTTGTCCAGGCAACTGGATTTTGACTGCCTCCCCCGGCCTGAGAAGTAGCGGCAACTACCTAAGAAAGGGTGGTACACACTGTCAATATATGAGCCAAGGTCTCCTAAAGACCTGTAATAACAATAGGCACTGTCGGCGCCTGAGCCTGTCCCGCTGGAGCCTCTTTAGTGAGAACCTGATCCTAAGTAGTAGGGGGATCAACTAATACTGCCCTGGCTGCGCACGGGCTGGACCCTACCTCTACCACAGCCTCGACAGTGGCCCCAACCCCTCACTAGTCAGCTGGTGGCTGATCGCCCTGATCAGTGGTGCGAGTCCTCACCATCTCTGAGAGAATGAAACAACATAAGTTTAGATTTCCAGAATCAACCAAATGGCACGACAGAATTCAAGAAAAATGAGATTTTTCCTAATGGTTTTGTAGCCTCTCGAAGATAAGTACAGACGTCTTCGTACCGATCCGCAAGACTCTACTAAACCTGCTCATGACTGTTGAGTCCTATGTAACCTAAGGCTCTGATACAAACTTGTCACGATCCCAAATCCTAACCGGTCGTGATAGCGCCTATTGTGGGACTAGGCTAGCCAACCATTTCAGACTATCAACATATATATCGAGATTTCCCAAAATTTAGCATATTTAAAAAAAATAGCAGAATGAGATGAAACAAAATACACACTTCCCCAAAACCTGGAGTCAACTATCATGAGCATCTAAGACTGAAAATATAATGTACAACAGAGTGACTTGCTACAACTAAAGTCTGAGGTAAAAAAGACAAAAGGAAACTATGATCTAAGGTAAGGAAAGGAGGTGAGCTGGGGACGCTGAGCAGCTACCTCAATCTTCAAACAACTCCAAGGTCATCCGAAAATCAACTACTGAGATGGTCCGGTACCTGGATCTACACAAAGAGGTGCAGGGAGTAACGTGAGTACGCCAACTCAGTAAGTAATCAATGTAACTAAAAACTTGAGTGTAGTGACGAGCAATTTAAATCATGTAAATCAATATAATGAATAAGAGTTGAAATGAACAAATCAAGTCAGAAATCTACAATTTCCAATATTTCACAAAACCCCTGTTTCCATTTAAAAATCTCGTATGAAAATATTTGTCCAACATTTATTATCAGAGGCTCAGTGTAAAGAAGAGTGAAAACATCATTTTCATAGAATATAAGCCCCTCATGAAAAAGTATCACGCACAATAAAGCCTCTCGGGCAAGCCTCTCAGTCACTCGTGACTCCACTATCAGTATCTCATGCTCTCACTTAACACTCGTACTCAGTAAGTACCATGAACACACACAACTGCAATGACATGCAACTCGCTCCACTAAATTTATATATATATATTTATACTGCTACGGCGTGCACCCCGATCCATATATATAACATACATTGTTGCGGCGTACAACCCGATCCATATAATAGTCGACTGCGCTCACTAGGGGTGTACAGACTCTTGAAGGGTCTCCTTCAGCCCAAGAGCTATATTTGATGTGGCGTGCAGCCCGATCCAATATGTATATTGCTGCGGCGTGAAACCCCGTCAATATATAACATATATTGCTGCAGCATGCAATACTATCCATATATATATAATCTATATTGCTGCGGCGTGCGGCGTGCAACCCGACCCACATATAATATATAACACATGTATTGTTGCGGCGTGCAGCCTGTCCCATAATTATCCTCACATATATACTGCTGTGGCGTGGAGCCCGATCAATTGCTATCTCACATACTCGGCTCTCGTCCTGACTCAGTCACCCTCACAAGCCACTTGGGCAATTATCTCGACTCAGGGACTCAACCCAACATACTTTTTAGAGTTTTCAAAGCAGCATGATAACAATGAAAATAGCAACAGGTAGGAAACATGACTGAGTCCACAATTTTCTAACAGGATAGTGGTAGGATAGTGTAAAAGTACCTCATGAGGGTCAAAACAGGTCGGCACAAGGCCCCAATAATGGCTCACAGCCCATAAACAAGTATAAATTTATAAAATACAGGATATCATAAGGTTTCAAATCGAATACGCGACTTAATACCCGCTACGGGACGGACCAAGTCACAATCCCGATCGGTGCACGCCCATGCTGGTCACCTAGCATGTGTGTCACCTCATTTATCAACACAATAATAAATAATAGGGTGTCTTACCCTCAGATTTAGAGTTACAATCCTCACTTACCTCAAAACAGCCCAAAAGCTACTCCGCAATGTGATTGCCCCTCCGATTGGCTCCCAAATGCTCCGAATATAACCAAAACCTGATTAGCATCATCAATATATGCTAATGGAACAAAACCCACGAAAGATACAAAATTTAACACAATTCTTGAAATTCGGCCAAACCCGAACCCCGGGCCCACGTCTCAGAATTTGATAAAATTTATATCACTAGAATCCTCGTCCTCCCACGATTCTATACATAACAAGAACACTAAAATCGGACCTCAATTTCCCACTCAAATCCTCAAAAGTAAATTTCAAATTCCATGCACCTTTCTTCCCCAAATTTGGGTTTAATTTCAACAATTTTCCGGGTTAATTACTTAGAAAACAATATAGAAACGATTTATGAAGTTGGAAACCTTAACTCAAAGAGATCCCCTTTGATTTCTTCTTCAAACCCTCTCAATTAGCTCTCAACCCGCTTGACAATGGAGGAAAATGATGAAAAATTTTGCATCAATGGGCTTTAAAACATTCTGCCCAGCACTTAAAATCCCTTCAGTGCGATCGCGACTCTAGCCACGCGATCGCGATGCACATACCAGCCAACTCAATGCGATCGCATACCAATACACGAGATCGCATAGAACAAATCTCCACCCCACACACGTGCCTCAGAACCTCTACGGGATCGCACCAACACCCATGTGATCACATTGCTTTACCTGACCAACCTATGCAATCACAATCCTAACCATGCGATCGCATAGAACAAAAATGCCTGCCCCACTCTTTTATTCTATGCGATCGTGGATGAATCCATGCGATCGCAGTGAAGAAATCACTGCTGCTAGACACCAAAAAATAGCAGACTTCTTAAGACCAAAAAGTGCTCGTTTGAGCATCCGAAATACACCCGAGGCCCCCGAGACCCCAACCAATCCTACCAACACACCCCATAACATCATTCAAGCTTAGCCGAGCCTTCGAAACACCAAATAAAATACGAAAACACAAAAATTATATCAAATTCAAGCCTATGAACTTTGAAACTTCTAAATTTCGCCAACGATGCCGAAACCAACCAAAACACGTCTGATTGACCTGAAATTTTGCACACGTATCCAAAAGGACCTCACGAACCTGCTCCAACTTTCGGAATTCCATTCCGACCCCTATAACCTATTTTCTACTGCCGACCGGAAATCGCCAAAAACTAACTTCCACCAATTCAAGCCTAATCCTACACCGGACATCAAAACTTCATTCCGAACACACTCTTAACTCCCAAATCACCTAACGAAGCTATCTGGGCTATAAAATCCGTATTACAAGGTCGTTTACCATTAAGTCAACTCCCTGTTGACTTTTTCAACTATTAAGCTAATTTAAGAGACTAAGTGTCTCAATTCTCACAACGGCTACTCAGAACCCGAACCAACCGACCCAACACAACATATATAGGCTAAGAAACATATGATAGAGCAAAAATGGGGGAAACGGGGCTAATCTCAAGGAACGACCGGCCGGGTCGTTACACCTTCGAACCTTCTTTCAAAATTCTTTAGATTAGGAGAATGTCTTTGTCAAGTCAACTGACATAAATTCTCATCGTATTCAGCCTAATTCAAAATTAGGAAACATTTTATTCTAGCGAACATAGTTCATATTGCATAAACCTTAGGTGAGTTTATACTTGGTATTGACACACAATTTGGAAAGCCACCTTATATTAACGGGTCATGCACCCAATGACATGACTTTTGTGAACTGACGAACAAATCATGATAAGACACTAAGGATCCGGAGCAAACACTTATCAAAACCTTTTTCTACCCTCTTGAGAAATGGAAATCAATCAGAACATCCCCGAAATCAATATGGTCATGGGAGCGCCGCACAAGCTAAAGCAATGGTGGAAGAACATCAGTCGAGAGCATGGAGACGAAATCAGGATGCACCTAGGAGCATTGACAACCTTACTGAACGTCCGAGCCAATAGGGTTCTTACCTGTTTGCTAATAGAATTCTGTGATCCGGCGAAAGTGGTTTTCAAGTTCACTGACTATGAGTTGGTGCCGAAATTGTAAGATGTTACTAGCTTCATAGAGCTTCCATTCACTGAGAGGAAACCAAGACTACCAGTCACAATGCCCGGCTACAGGTTTCTTGATGCTTTGGGATTGGCAGGTAGTATGAGTTTATGGAACATTGAGGATGGATGGGTAATCCTAGACCAGTTGTTCGACTGGCTTGTACATCATGAGAGCTATGAATGGTACTTAGGAGAGTTTCAATATGATCAAGATAACTGGGAAAGTCTCTGACCCATAACTTTCTCTTTGGCGCTACTAGGACTGCTGGTTTTCCCAGCTACCTATGGTCTTGGCAACATTCCGGGGTAACCTCCAAGCCACCTTGGTACCTATGGTGTTAGCCAAAACTCTCAAAGCGTTGTCCGAATGTTCCTGGGGGTACAATTTCATCAAGGGCTACAACTTGTTATTCCAAATATGGGCCACAAAGCACTTGTTTCAACGAGAGGCCACATTTGATTAATTTGTGAACATTAGAAACATGATTCGAAGTTACAGTGAGAGAGTGAGGCATGTATACATGTAATTTTTGACCCTCCTAGAGATTTTACTCATTTTAGCGTACAACAATTTAGTTTAGGTCTAATATCATTATTTAACTTGTTTTGACGCTTTTTACTTTATTTTATGACAAAATTGAAAAATACAAAAATAGTTTCTTATTTCTCTATTTAATTTAGGTATTAGGTATTTTTAAAAAAAGATATTATTTTTTTAATCCCTTTTTCATTTTAGTATAATCTTTGAAAATACCAAAAAAATTGTTTCATGTCATAATATAGTTGTTTTAATTAATTAGGATTGCTTTTACATTTTTTATGATATTACTTTAGGAATGAAAATAATATATATTAAAATTGTAAAATTAAGGCCCAATCTAGATGGCCCAATACTTTACCCTAATATTACCCTCTTCTTCCTAATCTTCGACACACCTTACACCCTAACACAAAAAAAAAACCTAGGCTTCTTATTCCTTAGATCAAAAAATAGAAACCCTAGGACACCACCTTTACACACCCAAACACCATAGCCACCGTCCAGCAACAACTCCACCATAAGTTGTCGCCAATCTCCACCCCCTCACCACCAAAACCAACCATAGTCCCCCATAACCAGCTGTCACTCTCAACCTTGAACCACCAAACCAGCCGTCACCCTCAACCTTGAACCACCAAACTAGCCATCAAGCTCCAACAACCATCGTCCCTTCTTCCTTTGTTCCAAGCCGTCAGATTAGAGAAATAGAGTGATAAGATTAACGGATAACTAGTCATTTTGTGTAGGATTTCGAGTTAGGTTCAAGAGATTCGAATTTATCCGGTGAAATTTCTAGGTTGTATGTCTGTTCGAGTTCCCGTCAAGGTCCGGTCCGTCGAGGTCGTCAACCAAGCTTTGGCCCAGAGTTTTTCTGTACATTGTGTCAAAAAACACATTGCAGCTATAAGGTCCATTCTGAACTTTATTTGCTCTTCAATTTAAGATCTGTTTTTCCCGATGCAATAAATGAAATCTTGATTTGGTTGCTTATTACTCTTCGTTCTTGATTAAAATGGCTCGGTTTGATTAGTTCTTCATTTAGTTTATGTATTATTTTGTTAAGGATATTTTAAGTTGCTTAACTTGGTTAATATGTTAGGAAAGGATCATTAATCTTAATTTGGTTTGGATAATGTAGTAAGAGGTGGAATCTTGTTAAAAGAAAGTGATTGTATCATTATTTCATTAGTTTAGCTTGAATCAAAAGGACCACGGGATTGACGTGATAAGAGAACTAGCAAAATGGGTAGGCTTAGACATCTGTCAACGTTTTTTTTAGCAGATTAGTTTAATTTTTATTAATATTATTACTTTATATGCCTCATTTAGTATGGTTTTAACTGCTTGCTTATTTAGATCCTTTCAATAGTCTGAGTGTTGGTTCAATGGAATCTTTGATTTTGTTTTTTTTCGTCTTCGTTCAATCACTATTTATGTGCTTCTTCATGTGAATCGGGTCATAGAGGTTGGACATTAGGAATTAAAAAAAAATTATCATGTCAATGGTTTTACCTTATTTTACCCACTAGTAACATATTTAGGCTGACCATACGTGGGTAAGCAAACTTTTAGGGCATTTATGTTTTAGTTTTCTTTTAGGTGAGAGGTCGCTCACTTTAGTTCATACTCAGGGGATGCCCCGTAGAATTTGTGTATATTTTATCTGGGGTATGCCCTGTAATATCATGTATTTGGAAGCCATGGCACCTCGTGGAAAGTATAGTACATATTATTATTTTGGATTTTACTTTACTTTTTATTTATTAAGTATGGATGACCTTGAGCCTCTTGTGTGTTTATTTTTCTTTGTGTGTCCTTTTGCCTCAGTTCGAGTGTTTTCTAAATCCTACTAGATCGAGTACGCAACCGTGACTTTTACGGGACTCAGGGAATGCCTAACACCATCTCCCCGAGTCAAATGAACCCCCTTACCTAGAACTCTGGTGCAAGCTAGTTTTATAGTCCAAACGTGTTTCGAAAGAACAAATCATTTCTAAAAAAAGGGTGACGCGACATACCGAAACCAAATGTCCGGGGGCGACTCTGAAAACTTCTTTTGAAAAAAATTATTTGTCACTTTCTAATTGAAAACCCTTTTTGAGCTTTACAAATATTTTTATATATTTTATAGAGGGGTTAGTGAGGTAAAAAAAGGGGGTGTGACATCTCTGGCGAATCTGCTGGGGAATTGCAGGGTCGAGCTAATACTTGATCTTGTTGGCTTTTAGGATATTCGATTGAGGTGTTTGTTTTCTTTATTTTCTTTGTTTATTTAGTTTGTTTGTCTTATTTCCTGTTTTGTTGGTTATTTGTTTATCACTTTTCCTTATGTGTTTACCTCTTTATAATTGTCATCATTTTCATAACCATGGGGTTTTTTTTTTTTGCAACAAGTATCGCAGTACGCGTCGCGTACACAAACTCTTTGTCGAGTCACCCTTATTTTAGGAGGGGGGAGGGGGCGTCGGACGTATGGAGTTGGTGGAAATCTTGAGCAGCCACCATCGACCATACGCTCATCCGAATTGCCTTGTTAATGAATCCCAAACGTAGGTAAACCTTTAGTCATTTTTATTTGCATCATATCATTATGACATAGTAGGGCTCGGTCCTAGGTACCGTGTTCCTTTGTAGGAAGCCTGTCCAAATTGCGCCAAGTGGGCCCATGGCCCCAAAGGACATTTAGTCATCCTATGTGATACATGTTGCATCTTTGAGGGTAGAAAGGTTATTTGGCGGACTGATGTTTGAGAAAGAATGGTGAAAAATGAAGCAAGTAGGGCCAGTTATATTTTTCTTTCACAACTTTTTAAAGAAAAGACAAAAAAAAAAATGAAAATTAAAAATCCAAAAACATTTTTCACTTTCCCATTATTTCTTTTTTCAATAAAACAAAAAAAAAAGAGAAAAAGAAAATCCAAAAAGATTTTAAATGTTTCATCATTTTCAAACAAAAAAAAAGAGACAAAAAATATGTTTTTTTCAAATCAGTATCCAATCTTCCCGAATTACGCATACCTGATTCTCGTTTTTCGGGGGCGAGATACGTAGGCAACCCACATAGGGTCCGGTCTTCCTAGTGAATCTTAGGTTCCTGTCTTCGCGGAGTCGTAGCCAAATCTTGTATGTCTAGTCAGGTTCGGCCACATCGGCCATTTTTGCAAAATAGGGATATTTTCGCAAAAGTGATTCATTGACCCATGTCTCAGAATCTTGAGTTCGCAACTAAATGTCTCACTACCTTAAGGTCCGCCCTTTTTGAGTGCATCTTTAGCCACTTCTGGCCATATAAATTATGGCAAAATGGGTCATTTCTGCAAATTAATTTCGAGGGACATAATTATTGGGAGTTTGAAGTCATATAAGCCTTAGTGAGGTATTTCCATGCTTTTGAGGTCAGCTTGGTTGAGTTTGCACTAATAAATCCACCCTTGGCCACGTAGTCCATTTTGGAAAAATAGCTCAATCATGTCTTGCATGTGTCTAATAGGAGGTTTTGTGGCGTCGCATTGTGTCTCGAGTCACTAACTTTATTTGGTCTCATTTTTCTCATACATGTATGGACATACTTATCATAGCATGAGCATGACAGATACCCCAGTACCATTCTAGTCAGGACCGTTGCATATATGAGTTGCTTGAGGATACTTTTATGTTTTGAGTCAGTCATTCATGTTGTATTTTATTTTCTAGTCTTTTTCAGTAATATCGAGTCTTTTAGGTGGTGTCGGAGTCTTTTGTTCTAGTTGAGTTCGTCAAGTATTTTGTTATTGTATTTCCTATTTTGTATGTGAAAACCCAAAAAAAATTATATGAAAAATCAAAAACAATTTTGTTTTATAGTTTATTTGTCCATTACTTTTCCAGAACTACACCTGGTCTGATTCATGTGGCACATGATACATAGGCAACCTGCATAGGGTTCGATCAAATCATTATTTTCTTTAAAAAAAAGAAAAAGAAAAAAAAGATGATGAAGTTGTGGGATGTGAAAAATGAGAGGGAACTGCGGGAGGCAAAAAAAAAAAGAATCATGATCAGAAAGAAAAGAGAAAAAATGAGCAAACCAAGGAGTGTTTTCACAAGAACAAAATTGGGGTGATGCCAAATGACCTTATGACCCTTGAAGTCATTCTAGAAGCATTAATTGTTGCTGGCGCATTGCATGCAATGTGATATATCCATCTGATAAATGCCCTAATGCTAACATGCTGTCTTTGTTTTGCTCCTCTTTGGTACTTTAATTGTTATCACAACTGTAATGACCTGACCGGTCATTCCGTGAGATTAGGTATGTTTCCCCCATTTCTGCTTTATCATATGTTGCTTGGCCTATTTATTTTGTGTTGGGTCAGTTTTTTCGGGTTAGAAGTGGTCGTGGTGAGAATTGAGACACTTAGTCTCTTAAATTAGCTTAATAGTTGAAAAAGTCAACCGAGGGTTGACCTATTGGTAGATGACCTTGGAATGCGGATTTTATGGCTCGGATAGTTTCGTTAGATGATTTGGTACTTATGAGTTTGCTTGAAGTGAAGTTTTGATGTCCGGTGTAGAATTAGGCTTGAATTGGCGAAAGTTAATTCTTGGAGGTTTTCGGTCGGCAGTGGAAAATAGGCTACCGGGGTCGGAATGGGATTTTGGAAGTGGGAGCAGGTTCGTAATGTCATTTTGGATATGTGTGCAAATTTTCAGGTCAATCGGATGTGTTTTGGTTAGTTTCGGCACCATTGGCGAAATTTAGAAGTTTCAAAGTTCATAGGTTTGGATATGATGTGATTTTGGTGTTTTCGTGTTGATTTTGGTGTTTCGAAGGCTCGACCAAGTTTGAATGATGCTATGGGTTATGTTGGTATATTTGGTTGGGGCCTCGAGGGGCTCGGGATGGATTTAAGATGGTTAGCGGATGTTTAAACTTAGGAAATTGCAGCAAATAGCTGCTGGTGTTAATCTTCTGGTGTGGCCACACCTACGGATGGGCAGCCGCATGTGCGATGCCGCGGGTGCGAAAGACCTTGCGCAGATGCGAAGATAGGCCAGGCAAAAGGGATCCGAAGGTGCGAAGCATAGGACGCACCTGCGAAGCCGCAAGTGCGGAAAAGGGACCGCAGGTGCGAGGATTGGACTGTTAGTGGGATTTCACAGGTGCGCAACTGGGACCGTAGGTGCGGGTCTGCCGGTGCGAGGAAAGGTCCGCAGGTGAGGATTAACTAGGCAGAACAGTATAAAATGGTGCCTCCACGAATATTTTGGCATTTTCTCCATTGTTGGATGCGGAGCTGAGTTGAGAGCAAATTGAAGAATGAATTCGAGGGTCTTCCGTGGAGGTAGGTTCCCGAATTAAAAAAATGATTTCTATGCTATTTTGTTCGGATTAGGCTTGTAATTTGAAGAATTAAAGTAGAAAAAGTTTGGAAAATGAGAGGAGGTTCGGAAAATTCTTTTGGCGATTTGGGTAGGCTATTGTGGTCTGATTGTGGTGTTCTTGGTATTTGTAGAATCGTGGGACGACGAGGTTTCTAGAGATGTAAATTTTATTTAATTCCGAGACGTGAGCCCGGGGCTCGGGTTTGGCCGAATTTTGAGAATTTTGTTTAAATTGATAATTTTCGATTGTGTTTTGTTCCTTTAGCGTGTATTGATGATGTTAATCTGGTTTTTGTTAGATTTGGAGCAATCGAGAGCCAATTTGAGGGGCAAGAGTATCACAGATTAATATTGTGATGCGGTAGAAGTAAGTAATGGTTATAAATCTTGTCTTGAGGGTATGAAACCCCGGACTTCATATTTCTCACTGTTCTTAGCATGGCGCACATGTAAGATGACGAGTATTTGGCGCACACTAATTTTTGGATTGGACTTGGTCCTCTCCGCGGAAACTATTGAGTTGCGTATTTTACTCTAATCACATGTTAAATTGTGTTCTAAAGACTATTGCTATAATTGGGCTATAAGCCATGTTTGGGGCCTCGTGCCGACTTTTTTAGATCCCTTGGTGGCTTTTTACTGCTATTTCCTCACTGTCAATTTATGATTCATGTTTTTGCCAGAGGGGATACTTATGATCTGTTTCATTTTACACTAAATCCTTCGGTTATTTTTCTTTCTGAAATTGTTGGAAAACACATTTTTCAAAGGATTTTTCTGAAGTTTGTTTTAAGGCATGATGATTTTTATATATCTATGTATATACAGTTGGAAAGAAAGGATGTGCATATTGTGAACTGATGCTATTGATTTTTATGTGTTTCTTACCGCTTAGACTTGATTTATTTTCATTACTACTGAGTTGGCGTACTCACATTACTCCCCGCACCCCTGTGTGAAGATACATGTGTTGATACTGAGCATTAGCCATTTATTCCGTGCGGAACCGGAGTTCGGGATATAGAGGTAGTTGTTCAGCGTCCGCAGCATCTCTGTTTTCCCTTCTTTTGTTGTATCTAACTATTCGTTCGGAGGTTTTGTATTATAATAGTAGACTTGTTGCTATATTTCTTAGATGCTCATGACATGTTGACTCCGAATTTTGGGGATGGTTTAGACTATTTAGCTATTTATTTTGCCTAATGAATTCAGTAAATTCTATATACTTTATGAAATGTTGAAAATGGTTGGGTTTTAGAAAGAAACTGTAATTATGTGATTGTTGGCTAGCCTAGTTCCACGATAGGCTGTGACGACCCAAAGGGGTCATCACCTATTTTATTACCCATTCCGTACTTTCCAGGCCTTGAAAACCCCATCTGTAGTTGCCTCGATTTGCGAGCGCAGTCCGGGCGCGTAGCCAGACAGCTTAAATATGAAATTCTGTGCAAAATTCTAAGATTTGATATTAAAATAAATAAATTTGACTCCGATCAGCATTTTGGGTAAATGGACCCGGACCCGGAATCGAATTCCGAGGTCCCAAGCCCGAGAAATGAATTTTTGAGTGAAATTGTTTTTGTGAAATTTATAAAGAAAAGTGAAATAAAAATTTGCTAGAATATAATGGTATTGAGCCTGTATTTTGGTTCCGGCCCCCGGTACAGGTCTTATATGTGGTTTGAGATATTTTTGTGAAGTTTTGTTGAAATTGGACGTCGTTTGACGTGTTTCGGACTAAAAATAGAAAATTTGATGTTTTATGAAATTTGATAGAATTCATGGATTTTGAGGCTTAATTCGTTGTTTTTGATGTTATATTGGCGATTTGATCGCACGGTTAAGTTCGTAGGATGTTGTTGAGTTAGTGCGTGTGATGTTTGGGAGCCCCGAGGGCTCGGGAGTGTTTCGGAGGTGTCTCAGTGTGATTTTGAACTTAGGAAAATTTTGCTGATTTTTGCTTTAACTGTTGCAGGTCCATTTGTTCTTCGCGATCGCGAAGCCTCTTCCGCGTTCGGGAAGTTTTAAGTTTTCCTTCATCGCGTTCGCGTCCATTCCCTCGTCATCGCGTAGGGTTATTTGACCTGAGGGCTTAGCCCTCTTTTCCTCTTCGCGTTCGCGTACAGTTGACCGTGATCGCGTAGCTTTACAGGTCTCCTTCATCGCGTTCGCGTAAGTCAACTTCTGGACCCAAATTTTTTTACTCTTCGCGATCGCTTCCTCCCTTCCGCAATCGCGATGGTCTGTCCAGTCTACCCTTTGCGAACGCGACCTCCCTTCCGCGGTCGCGAAGAGAAATTTTGCCCAGTGGTATATAAATATTTCCAGAACCAGTAGCTACGGGATTTTTATAGAAAATAACGAACTTCTTCTTCTCCAAAGCCCTTAGGCATCCATTGAAGCCATCCCTCATCAAAACTTCTTGGGTTAGTAAATTTTAACTCGTTACCTTCATTTTTCATCTACATCTAATGAATTCCTAAGCCTAAAACATGCAAATTAGAGTAGAAAATTGGGAATTTGGGTAGAGTTAGGCCCTTTTGTATTTTGTTGATTTAGACCTAATTTTAGGGTCGAATTTGAAAACAAATTATATATTCGGGCTTGTGGGTGAATGGGTGACGTGGTTTTGGTCCGATCCTCGTGTTTGGACCAAGCGGGGCCCGGGGTCGAATTTATTTATTTTGAAAGAATGCATGGAGATGGGTAATTAGGCTATGTAATTGAATTATTGAATCCTTATTGATATACTTGAGTTGATTATGCCTAGATAATACCATTCCGAAGTTGAATTCTAAAGGAAAGGCGGTATTAGAGGGTTGATTGCTATATGTTGGACCCGAGGTAAGTGTTTGGTCTAACCTTATCTTGAGGGAATATGAGTTGAGTCTTGTTTGCTAATTGCTAATTGTAGAGTACGATGTATAGGAATGGTGACGAGTATCTATAGATTGGTATCTAGCATGACCGTGATTCTTATTATTTCGAATATTCCAATTTTGTTGTAACTTCCATGCTAAATTGATGATTTATATATGTTGTAAAGAGCATGTGAAGGGAATTGGGATATTTAAACTTCGTGGAGCATTGGCTCAAATTTGAATGGTGAAGATATATGAATAATTGAATCCTTTGGAGCATTGTCTCAATTGATAACACGAATGGTGAAGATATATGAGATATTACATCTTTGGAGGATTACCACAAATTGTGAAATGAATAATGAAGAAATATGAGATATTACATATTTTGGAGCATTGGCTCAAATTGTAAAATGAATGATGAAGGAATATGAGATAATTACATCATTTCGGGCATTGACTCAAGTGATAGAATAAATCATGGAAGTGAAAGTGAAAGAAGGAGAAATAGTTATTGAAATATACCCTTCTCGGGATTTAATTTTGTAATTGATGTTCCCTTACAGGGATTTAATTGCTTAATTGATGTTTCCCTTGCCGGGATTTAATTATTTAATTGATCTGTCCTTGCCGGGATTTAATTGTTTAATTATTGTTCCCTTGCCGGGATTCCTATTTCTATTTTGTTTACTCCCTTGCCCGTTGTTTGTGATTGTTGTTTGGGTGAGGAAGAGTGTTAAAGCACGAAAGGTGATGTCGTGCACTTGTTATGCTAAGTATGAGAGTAAAGCACGAAGGGTGATGCCGTGCTCTTGTCTTGGTGAGAATGAGAGTAAAGGACAAAGGGTGATGCCGTGCATTGTTTCATATTGTCTCCCTTGCTGGGATGTTGAGATTACTGTTATTGGTCCTTTGCCAGGATTTCTATTTCTATTATGTTTACTCCCTTGCCCTTGTCTGTGATTGCTGTTTAGTTGAGGAAGACTGTTAAAGCACGAAGGGTGATGCCGTGCGTTGTTTGATATTGTGAGGAAAGAGTGTAAAGCATGAAGAGTGATTCTGTGCCGTACAATTTACCATTCCGTACCGATATTCATTGATTATAATGTGAGGAAAGAGTGTAAAGCACGAAGGGTGATGCCGTTCTGTACGATGTACAATTCTGTGCCGATATTCTTTAATTATACTATGAGGAAAAAGAGTAAAAGCATGAAGGGTGATCGGTACGAAGACATCTCTATTTATCCCCCAGAGGCTGCAAAGTTAGGATGACTCCATATTTCTTTTCTTCTATGTCGTGTGCTATGAATTCTGAGTATTGATTAAGTTTCTATTCTATTCTCTCGCAGATGGCGAGGACGCGTGCTTCCCTTGGTTCTGCTCAGCAGCCTGACACTCGTACTACAACTCCTACTCGTGGTCGAGGTTGAGGACGAGGCCGTGCTAGAGGCTGAGGCCGGCGCCGGGTTCAACCTAGAGTAGCAGCCCTAGTGGAGGACCCTCAGGTCCAGTCTAACGAAAAGGTACCACTTCCGGCAGTCCCAGTTGGACTAACTCAGGTCCCAGAGGGGTTCATAGCTACCCAGTGCTTCAGAACGCCCTTGTCTATCTAGTCGGACTCATGGAGAGTGTAGCACAGGTTGGTATTCTTCCTACAACACCAACCATCTCTCAGGCTGGGGGAGGTGCCCAGACTCCTGCCGCCCGCGTGCCAGAGAAACTAGCTCCACAGTTTCAGACTCCGGCACCTCAGCTAGCTGGAGTAGCTCAGCCGGGTATTACAGCACCGGTAGTAGAGGGAGCAGCTATGTCAGCAGATGCTTTATGGAGACTGGACAGGTTCACTAAGTTATTCACTGCTACTTTTACTGGTTCACCATCAGAGGACCCCCAGGATTATTTGGACAGCTGCCATGAGGTTCTTCGGAACATGGGCATAGTGGAGTCCAACGGAGTTGACTTCGCTACTTTTCGGTTATCTGGCGCAACCAATAGTTGGTGGAGAGACTATTTCTTAGCCAGACCAGCTGGGTCTACACCTTTGACTTGGACTCGGTTCTCAAAGGTATTTTTGGGGAAGTTCCTTCCCATTACTCAGAGAGAGGACCTTCGGAGGCATTTTGAGCGTCTCCAGTAGGGATATATGTCAGTCACTCAGTACGAGACCAGGTTCATCACTCTATCCCGACATGCTCTTATGATACTTACTAGTGATCGGGAAAGGGTTCGGAGATTTATTGAGGGATTGGCCCGGCCTATCAGATTTCAGATGGCTAGAGAGTTAGGTACACATATATCGTTCCAGGATGCGGCCAATGTGTATAGTAGGATTGAGATGATTATGTCACAGGGTGGTTGTCAGGGGGCTGACAAGAGGCCCCGTCATTTCGTTCATTTCAGTGGAGCCTCATCTGAGGGCAGGGATTCTTCAAGCAGAGGTCATCCTCCCAGACCCTTTCAGTTAGCTCTCCAGTTTTCCCATGGTACTTCAGGTGATCGCGGTTATCAGACGCACTATTCTGATCAGCAGCCTTACAGTGCGCCACCAGCTCCCATCAGCGCATCGCCGCATCAGAGTTTTCGAGGTGGTCATTCAGGTCGACAAGGTTAGACTCAGTTCCCTCAGAAGTCAAGGTCTTGTTACACTTGTGGCGATCCGGGTCACCTTGCCAGATTTTTCCCTAGAGCATCAGGTAGTTCACAACATCATGGTTTTCGTGCCACGGTACAGGCACCAGGTGTTCCACAGCCTGCCTAGCCAACTAGAGGTGGGGGTAGAGGTTCTAGAAGTGGAGGTAGAGGTCACAGAGGTGGATCTCAGCCCGCCAGAGGTGGAGGCCAGCCAACAGCTGGCCGTCCCAGAGATGTGGTTCAGGGTGGTGGGGCCCAGCCCCGATGTTATGCTCTTCCAGCCAAGCCAGAGGCTGAGTCTTCGGATGCAGTCACTACAGGTACTATTCAGGTCTATGGCAGATATGCTTCAGTGCTATTTGATCAGATCATGCCTAGTGATCCACGGAATGTTCCTGTTTATGTATCTACAACGGTGGGTGATTCTATCATGGTCGATCGAGTCCATCTTTCTTGTGTTGTGGTTATTGAGGGTCTTGAGACCCGTGTTGATTTGTTGCTTTTATGTATGGTCGACTTTCATGTTATACTGGGGATGGACTGGTTATTCCCATATCATGCTATCTTGGATTGCCATGCCAAGATTGTGACCTTAGCCTTACCGGATTTGCCCCATTTAAAATGGAGAGGGACTCCTGGTCATTCTACCCGCAGTGTTATTTCATACGTGCAGGCTCGGCGTATGGTTGAGAAGGGGTGTTTGGGTTATTTGGCTTATTTGCGCGATTCCAGCGTTGAGGTTCCCTCCATTGATTCGGTGCCCGGGGTTCGTGAATTTCTTGAGGTCTTCCCTTCAGACCTGCCAGGGATTTCACCTAACAGGGACATTAATTTTTCCATTGATCTGGCTCTGGGAACCCAGCCTATTTCTATTCCGCTGTATCGCATGGCGCCGCCAAAGTTGAAAGAGTTGAAGGAACAGTTGCAAGATTTTCTTGGGAAGGGTTTCATTAGGCCCAGTGTTTCTCCTTGGGGTGCTCCAGTATTGTTTGTGAAGAAAAAGGCTGGTTCGATAAGGATATGCATTGATTACCGGTAATTGAACAAGGTTACAATTAGAATAAGTATCCACTGCCGATGATTGATGATTGTCCAATCAACTTCAGGGAGCCAAGGTATTTTCAAAGATAGACTTGGGATATGGATACCATCAGTTGAGGGTTAGGGCATCCGATGTCCCTAAGACAACTTTCCGCACTCGGTATGGGCATTACGAGTTTTTGGTCATGTCATTTGGGTTGATAAATACCCCAAAAAATTTTATGGATTTGATGAATCGAGTGTTTAAGCCATATTTGGACGTTCTTGATAGTCTTCATCGATGATATATTGATATACTCCCGCTTCCACGAGGAGCAAGAGCAGCATCTCGGAGTGGTTCTTCAAACTCTGAAGGATAGCCATCTATATGCAATGTTTTTGAAGTGTGAGTTCTGGTTGACTTTAGTTGCATTCCTGGGTCATATCGTATCAGCAGAGGGTATTCAGGTTGACTCGAAGAAGATTGAGGCAGTCAAGAACTGGCCTAGACTAGCATCAGCTACAGAGATTCGGAGTTTCTTGGGATTGGTGGGCTATTATCGTCGGTTCGTGGAGGGTTCTCATCTATTGCATCTCTGATGACCAGGTTGACCCAAAAGGGTGCCCAGTTCAGATGGTCGGACGAGTGTGAGGCGAGCTTTCAGAGGCTCAAGATAGCTCTGACTACGACACCGGTATTGGTTTTTCCCACAGGCTTAGGGCCTTATATAGTTTATTGGACTGCTTCCCGTATTGGGCTTGGTTCAATGTTGGTGCAGGATGGCAAGGTTACACATTGGGATGCTTCCCGTATTTGGAGTTGACAACCATTGTTCACACATTGAAGATTTGGAGGCACTATCTGTATGGCGTGGCGTGTGAGGTGTTCACGGATCATAAGAGCCTTCAGTATTTGTTCAAGCAAAAGGAGTTGAATTTGAGGCAGAGGAGGTGGTTGGAGTTGTTAAAGGATTGTGATATCACCATCTGATATCACCCGGGGAAGGCCAATGTGGTGGCCGATGCTTTGAGTAGGAAGTCAGCTAGTATGGGCAGTCTTGCTTTTATTCCGGTCAGTCAGAGGACGCTTGCTTTGGATGTTCAGTCTTTCGCCAAGTGATTTGTGAGGTTGGATATTTCTGAGCCTAGTCGAGTGTTGGCTTGTACGGTCGCTCGTTCTTTATTACTGGAGCGTATCCGTGATCGGCAATTTGATGATCCCATTTGTGTGTCCTTAGACACGGTGCAGCGCGGAGGTGTGAAGCAGGTGACCTTGGATGATGATGGTGTTTTGAGATTGCAGGGGCGAGTTTCTGTGCCCAATGTTGATGGGATTCGAGAGTTGATTTTAGAGGAGGCCCATAGTTCCCGCTACGCTATTCATCCGGGCACCGCAAAGATGTATCAGGATTTGTGGCAGCATTATTGGTGGCATAGAATAAAGAAGGATATTGTGGCACATGTGGCGCGGTGCTTGAATTGCCAACAAGTTAAGTATGAGCATCAGAGGCCTGCTGTTTTATTTCAGAGTATTGAGCTTCCCGAGTGGAAGTGAGGATCATTATGGACTTCGTTACTAGACTTTCGTTGACCCAGAAGAAGTTCGATGCAGTTTGGGTCATTGTTGATAGGCTGACCAAGTCAGCGCATTTCATTTCTGGGGCAGTCTCCTATTCATCCGAGAGGTTAGCTGAGATCTATATCCGGGAGATTGTTCGCCTTCATGGTGTGCCCGTATCTATCATTTCAGGTCGGGATGCGCAGTTTACATCGCGTTTCTGGATGGCAGTTAGAGAGTTAGGCACCCAGGTTGAGTTAAGTACAACATTTCATCCTTAGACGGATGTACAGCCCGAGCGGACTATTCAGATATTGGAGGATATGCTCCGAGCTTGTGTTATTGACTTTGGAGGATCATGGGATCAGTTCTTGCCTTTAGCAGAGTTTGCCTACAACAACAACTACCAGTCGAGTATCCAGATGGCTCCTTATGAGGCTTTATATGGTAGGCGGTTTCGATCTCCGATTGGATGGTTTGAGCCAGGAGAGGCTCGGTTGTTGGGTACAGATTTGGTTCGGGAGGCCTTGGACAAGGTCAGGATCATTCAGGATAGGCTTCATACAACTCAGTCCAGGCAAAAGAGTTATGCAGATCGCAAGGTTCGAAATGTGGCTTTTATGGTTGGTGAGCGAGTAT
Organism: Nicotiana knightiana; assembly: GCA_005239525.1. Classification (NCBI taxonomy): domain Eukaryota; kingdom Viridiplantae; phylum Streptophyta; class Magnoliopsida; order Solanales; family Solanaceae; genus Nicotiana; species Nicotiana knightiana. The sequence continues at coordinate 125,177 of ML416660.1, read as the reverse complement.
TGCTCTGAGTGTCGCATATGAAGGGCGTGATGATATTTGAGAAGAAGGGCAAGCTTAGCCCTAGGTTCTTTGGTCCGTTTGAGATTCTTGATCGAGTGGGAGAGGTGGCTTATAGACTTGCATTGCCACCTAGCTTATCAGCAATACATCCAGCTTTTCATGTGTCCATGCTTCGGAGGTATCACGGTGATCCATCCCACGTATTAGATTTCAGCACTGTCTAGTTGGACAAGGATTTATCTTATGAGGAGGAGTCGGTAGCTATCTTAGACCGGCAGGTTCGTCAGTTGAGATCCAAGATTTTCCCTTCTATTCGTGTTCAGTAGAGAGGTCAGCCTCCTGAGGCATCGACATAGGAGTCCGAGTACGATATGCGGAGCCGTTACCCTTATTTTTTTCCCGACTCAGGTACTTCTTTTTTCTGTCCGTTCGAGGATGAACGGTTGTTTTAGAGGTGGAGAATGTGACAACCTAAAGGGGTCATCACCTATTTTATTACCCATTCCGTACTTTCGAGGCCTTAAAAACCTCATCTGTAGTTTCCTCGATTTGCGAGCGCAGTCCGAGCGCGTAGCCGGACAACTTAAATATGAAATTATGTGAAAAATGCTAAGATTTGATATTAAAATGAATAAATTTGACTCCGGTCAGCATTTTGGGTAAACGGATCCGAACCCGTGATATGACGGTCCCGGAGGGTCCGTAGGAAAATATGGGACTTGGGCGTATGCCCGAAATCGAATTCCGAGGTCCCAAGCCCGAGATATGAATTTTTGAATGAAATTGTTTTTCTAGAATATGTTGGTATCGGGCCCGTATTTTGGTTCCGGCACCCGGTACAATTCTTATATGTGCTTTGAGATATTTCTGTGAAGTTTGGTTGAAATTGGACGCCGTTTGACGTGTTTCAGACTAAAAATGGAAAATTTGATGTTTTATGAAATTCGATAGAATTCATGAATTTTGAGGCTTAATTCGTTGTTTTTGATGTTATATTGCCCATTTGATCGCACGGTTAAGTTCGTAGGATGTTGTTGAGTTAGTGCATGTGATTCTTTAGGAGCCTTGAGAGCTCGGGTGTGTTTTGGAGGTGTCTCGGAGTGATTTTGAACTTAGGAAAGTTTGGTGGTTTTTGCTTCAGCTGTTGCAGGTCCATTTGTTCTTCGCGATCGCGAAGCCTCTTCCGCGTTCGCGAAGCTTTAAGTTTTCCTTCATCGCGTTCACGTCCATTCCCTCGCGATCGCGTAGGGTTATTTGACCATGAGGGCTTAGCCCTCTTTTCCTCTTCGTGTTCGTGTATAGTTGACCGCGATCGCGTAGCTTTACAGGTCTCCTTCATCGTGTTCGCGTGATGTCCCACGCGTTCGCGTAAGTCAACTTTTGGACCCCAGTTTTTTTTACTCTTCGCAATCCCGTCCTCCCTTCCACAATCGCGATGGTCTGTCTAATCTACCCTTCACGAACGCGACCTCCCTTCCGCGATCGTGAAGGGCAATTTTGTCGAGTGGTTATAAATATTTCCAGAACCAGTAGCTAGGGGATTTTATAGAAAATAACAAACTTCTTCTTCTCCAAAGCCGTTAGGCATCCATTGAAGCCATCCCTCATCAAAACTTTTTGCGTTAGTAAATTTTAACTGGTTTCCTTCATTTTTCACCTATATCTAATGAATTCCTAAGCCTAAAACATGCAAATTAGAGTAGAAAATTGGGAATTTGGGTAGAGTTAGGCACTTTTGAATTTTCTTGATTTAGACCTCATTTTGGGGCCGAATTTGAAAACAAATTATATATTCGGGCTCGTCGGTGAATGGTTGATGTGGTTTTGGTCCGAGTCTCGTGTTTGGACCACGCGGGCCCGGGGTCGAATTTTGTTATTTTGAAAAAATGCACGGAGATGGGTAACTGGGCTATGTAATTGAATTATTGAATCCTTATTGATATACTTGAGTTGATTATGCCTAGATAGTACCATTTCGGAGTGGAATTCTAAAGGAAAAGCGGTGTTAGAGGGTTGATTGCTATAGTTGGGACTAGAGGTAAGTGTTTGGTCTAACCTTAGCTTGAGAGAATAGGAGTTGCGTCTTTTTTTCCACTTGCTAATTGTAGAGTACGGTGTATAGGCATGGTGACGAGTATCTATACATTGGTGTCTAGCATCACCTTGAGTCTTATTATTGCGAATAGTCCGATTTTGTTGTAACTTCCATGCTAAATTGATGATTTCTATATGTTGTAAAGACCATATGAAGGGAATTGTGATCTTTAAATTTCAAGGAGCATTGGCTCAAATTGTAACATGAATGGTGAGATATATGAATAATTGAATCCTTTGGAGCATTGGCTCAAATTATAACATGAATGGTGAAGATATATGAGATATTACATCTTTGGAGTATTGGCTCAAATTGTGAAACGAATAATGAAGAAATATGAGATATTACATCTTTTGGAGCATTGGCTCAAATTGTAAAATGAATGATGAAGGAATATGCGATAATTACATCCTTTGGAGCATTAGCTCAAGTGATAGAATAAATCATGGAAATGAAAGTGAAAGAAAGAGAAAGATTTATTGAAATATACCCTTGCCGAGATTTTATTGTGTAATCGATGTTCCCTTGCCGGGATTTAATTGTTTAATTGATGTTTCCCTTGCCGATATTTAATTGTTTAATTGATGTTTCCCTTGCCGGGATTTTATTGTTTAATTGATGTTTCCTTGCCGGGATTTAATTGTTTAATTATTGTTCCCTTGCCGGGATTCCTATTTCTATTCTATTTACTCCTTTGCCCGTTGTTTGTGACTGCTGTTTGGATGAGGAAGAGTGTTGAAGCATGAAGGGTGATGTCGTGCACTTGTTTTGGTGAGTATGAGAGTAAAGACCAAAGGGTGATGTCGTGCACTTGTCTAGGTGAGAAGGAGAGTAAAGCACGAAGGGTGATACCGTGCATTGTTTGATGTTGTCTCCCTTGCTGGGATGTTGAGATTACTGTTATTGTTCCCTTGCCGGGATTTCTATTTCTATTATGTTTACTCCCTTGCCCTTGTTTGTGATTGTTGTTTGGGGTGAGGAAGAGTGTTAAAACACGAACGGTGATTTCGTGCGTTGTTTGATATTGTGAGGAAAGAGTGAAAAACACGAAAGGTGATGTTGTTCCGTACGATGTACCATTCCGTTCCACTACTTTGATTATACTGTGAGGAAAGAGTGTAAAGCACGAAGGATGATGATGTGCCGTACGATTTACCATTCCGTACCGATATTCATTGATTATACTGTGAGGAAAGAGTGTAAAGCACGAAGGATGATGATGTGCCGTACGATTTACCATTCCGTACCGATATTCATTGATTATACTGTGAGGAAAGAGTGTAAAGCACGAAGGATGATGATGTGCCGTACGATTTACCATTCCGTACCGATATTCATTGATTATACTGTGAGGAAAGAGAGTAAAAGCATGAAGGGTGATGTCGTGCCATGATTTACATTGATTACATTATACATTGCATAGTGAGAACGAGAGTAAAAGCACGAAGGGTGATGCCTTGCAAGCTTGTGATTTCTGGTCTTTATTGATATTCTGACCTTGTTGTTCCTTTCTTTGTTTAAGATTTCCTATGTGAGACTATTATCTCCCCACAGCATGTTCCCCTTTCTTTATTGATGGATTACTTCCTGTATTTCTTCGAACTGCACAGGTACATTTTGTTGTCGTGTCTTAGCCTCGTCACTACTTCGCCGAGGTTAGGCTCGACACTTACTCAGTACATGGGGTCGGTTGTACTGATGCTACACCTGCACTACTTTATGTTGTGCAGATTACGCAGCCGGACCTGGAGGACATCATTAGTGGGAGTGTCTTCCAGCTTATCCTAGAGGCTTCAAGGTATACCCGCTGGCATTCGTGGGCATTGGCGTCTCTCCCATCCCCATGTCTTCGCTTCTGTCTTGTTATTCCTCTAGTTTCAGAGACAGTCATGTATTTCCTTTAAGACTTTTTATTTAGCACTCTTATAGACAGTTCGTGAGTTTGTGACTCCATGTTTTGGGAAAATTATGCGTCTATGTATCATATTGTCTTTACTTAGTTTTGAACTATATTTTATTTTCGTTGTTAAGTTGTGAATTGCTTTTGCTTGATCTGTTGATTTGAGGTTATCATGCTAGTTTAACTGTAGGGGTTGGCTTGTCTAGCCGGTTCAACGTTAGATACCATCACGGCCCGATGGTGGGATTTCAGGGCTTGACATAGGCCATCAAGACCGGTTTAGGATTTGGGGTCATGACAACAACAGAAGGTGGTTAGTTTGTGGTATTCCAGCGAGTCATCCATACAACACAAGGTCAAAGAGCAAGGTAGCCATGGATGGCAAAGACTTGGATACAGGGGTTGTTGATCCGTCTAAGGAGATTGTGGAATCAGAATCTGAGTTGAAAGGACAGATGGCCGAAATATACCAAGCCTAGATTAGTGGGAATCCTCCACAATTATTTCCCACTAACTCCACTGAAAGCCTCGTCACCATTCTACCGCTGTCACAAATCTAGATTCCCACTGCTGCAGAGCCCAGTGGATATGATGTCGAGCTTGGTAATTGGAAAGACAGTCCTTTCTTGGCTAGCCGGGGAGGAGTTTTGGTGGTTTATTTTTTTGTCATTTATGTTGTCTGGGTTATTTCAGGGTTGTAATCTGTATATTGTCTTGTGGCTCAAACCCTTCTTCTTCTTCTTATTTTTCCTAGTTCGTTTAGTTGTAGTAACTTATCTAGTGTTATGTAGGATTGTTCCAGGGTTTTAACCCATGTACATTTTTCTTGTTTTGTTCACCCCACCCTTTTCACCATCTGTCTAATACAATCTCATGTTTTCTATTTGTTCTAGTCATTTTTGTTTAGGTCACTTTTCCTTTTATAGTTCACTTCAGGCCAGTTCTAGTGACACGACAGGCATGCATAATTCTCAGCCTGATCTCTAAAGCTAGTCTAATCACAGAATAATGAAACATAGTTTTGAATATGATAAAAAGATGCATTTGAGCAAACAAGTAAAGATTCACGCATTCTGAGATAACCTAAAGCTTGAGTGAGTGAAACTGAGGCGGTTAGTCTGGGATCAAGAGGCTGATAAGAGTGTACAACAAGGAAATGTCTCTCAAGCAGTTTGAGGTAGATCGGTCAGTGTTGAAATGCATCCCTCCACATCAAGATAAGGTTGAATGAAGTGTATTTCGAACTAGCGAGTGTCATTCATTGGGATAAAGGTATTGACCATTGGCACTTTGTGTTTATGTTGATGCCATCAAGAGGCATTGTGCATGGTTCTTTTACTTATTTTCAATTGCATGTTTGTACCTAGCACTTTCAAAGTTTGGTATGACGAAGGCATTTTATTCTTTTATCTAAACACTTTTATCTTTTGCTACACCGTTTGAGCCCTAATATGTTTTGTTTCATACCCCTCTTTTGGAATCAGAAGTAGAGTCAGGAATAAGAAAAGAAAAAGAAAATAAATAGAAAAAGAAGAAAAAGAAATAGAAAAGAGAAGAGAAGGAAAGAAAAAAAAGAAAAAAAGAGAAAAGAAAAAAGAAGAAAAAGAAAGAGGAAAAACAAGAAAAAAACAAGAAAAAGAAAAAGCAACAAAAACAAACAACTTAGGTTGGAACTACGTTCGACCTGATTCCTTTTAAGGATATGTAGGCAGCCCTACTCCGAGGTTCGGTCCCATCAAAGCAAAAAATCCAAAAAAAAAAAATTCACCAGACTTCAAGAAACTGGGGCAGAAGTTTTAATTTTGGCCAAAAGTTGTAATTTTGAACCCTTTCATCTTATATTATTTTGAGCCTTCATGCCACCCTTTCCTTTTAACCCTATCCAAAAGTCTACATTACGATCCAAAGAAAGACCTTCTGACCAATCTTTGAGGATGCCAAATCAAGTGTGTGGTGAAAGTATGATCTTCCTGCATCGTGGGTAATACCTTCTTCTCAGCACAGAGAGAGAAAATGATAAAATGAGAGAGTCTTATCGGTGAAAACCCTCATGGGCACCGTAAGACGACGGTGAGCTGGAAAAAAAAAGGAAAAATGAGAGGGTTGATGGTGAAAACCCTTCGGGGCACTACAAAACTGAGGATTGTGGCTCAAATAGGCTAATTGGAGCGCTGAAGCCCAGTTTCACAACTTAGAGGCATAACAAGAGTTGTAGATTAGACTCACTTGACAGATCATGCCACTTAATCCAAAATGCATGTCATGGTCAGCGGAGATGGCTTTTAAATGAGATTAGTTTCTACTTTGTTCTTTTTCCTGGGAAATATATTTTCTTGTTAGATACCATCTCTTCTCATTTTTCTCCTTATTTTGTTCCTTTTGTTTTGTTTGAGTCTCCTTTCAGTCTGTTTTGTCGAAACAAGTGAGAAATGACTTCAAAATCTGCTACCAGCTTTTTAATCACGCAAAGCCGAGTCTGGAAGGCACATCAAATTGGCATAAGACACAGGAGAATGGTGTGTGCACTGAGTTGGTGATAATAGATATTCTTTAGGATTGATGTAAAATGCATCGATTTGGTGAATATTAGAACACGAGTGCAATGCATCGGGTATAAGGTATTGGACTTGAACGAATCAGAAATATTTCTTGTGATAAGGGTTGCCCGGAAAAGCGGTCAGCCGATAACAAGAACTATCTTCCAAGCTGAAATTGAAGTTGATCATGACAAGTGCAAATGAAACTTCCCTCGCAGTCAAGGACACAAGAAAAAAAAAAGAAAAAAAATGAAAACAGAAAAGAAGAGACGGTAAAGGGGAGTTTCTCAAATCTTTGCTTTTATCTGTCTTTCTAGTGTTCATAAAATGTTTCCTTTGCTCTTCTCATTTTTCCTCCTAGGATAAAAAGTCCTAGTCTGATGGATTTTCCTCCCAATGAAAATCTTAGTCTGATGAATCTTTCTCCTAAGATAGAAGACCTAGTCTGATGAACTTTCTCCTAGGATTAAAATCTTAGTCTGATGAATCTTTCTCCTAAGATAAACACAGACCTAGTCTGATGAATTTTCTCCTAGGATCAAATCTTAGTCTGATGAATCTTTCTCCTAAGATAAACACAGACCTAGTCTGATGAATTTTCTCCTAGGATCAAATCTTAGTCTGATGAATCTTTCTCCTAAGATAGAAGACCTAGTCTAAAGAACTTTCTCCTAGGATCAAAATCTTAGTCTGATAAATCTTTCTCATAAGATAACAAAAAGACCTAGTCTGATGAACTTTCTTCTAGGATCAAAATCTTAGTCTGATGAATCTTTCTCCTAAGATANNAAAAAAAAAAAAAAAAAAAAAAAAAAAAAAACCTAGTCTGATTAACTTTCTCCTAGGATATATGTCTTAGTCTGATGAACTTTTCTCCTAAGATAAGAAAACCTAGTCTGATGAATTTTTTCCTAGGATAATAATTGAAAAAAAGTGAAGTCTGTATTTGAAACAAGTCGAGTCTTTAGTTTTACTCTCATCATATATCAGTAGCATAAGTGATTTACAGTTTTGCTAACAGCTCACAAATCTTCCTAGTGCAAACTGGGGCAGAAAATTTTGTTTATCTTGTTGTTTTGATTGCAGGCACCAACCTGGAGAATGAGGGAATTCATTTCAGAGTTATTTCGAAGTTCAAGTCAGTAGCAGGCTCCAACTTGAAGAATGAGGGAAGTCATTTCAGAATTCAATTCAGGTTAGAAGTAGCAGAAGCTCGCGACAAGAATGTGAGTCGATAATAGATGACCAACAGAAGTAGTCTTAATACAGAATAAAAGAAGAAAAGAAAAAAACATCCAAAATGCAGAAGCGGAGACAAGGTATGGATTGCTCAAGAAATGACTGAGTCACGAGATTTTCATGTCCCGCCATGATCCGAAGAGCTAGAGAAGAATGAACTAGCACCTGCAGCTAGCAAGCGTCAACGTTCAAATCTAAAGTCTGCATGAAGACCATTCAAGACTCAAGATCAAGCTTCAGAAGACTTATAGATAGGAATCTTGTAACTCATAGTTGACATGTTTAGTTAGTCTTTTTCATTTTCAATTTTGATGTAATAACAGGGCCGCAGACCGGAACCTTGACGGAATGGCACCTCAATCAGCTCCACACCTCGGTATCCTCCTCCACTCTTCTCGCTTCTGAACTACACATGGCCTAATTCCTTTATAGCCAAGGATATGCAGGCAGATCAGATACCAGGGCTCAGTCACATTCTCTTTTCTTTAAGTTTTTTATCTCTCTAAATAAGGTTCGGGTCAAAAAAACATGTCTAGTCGTTCTTTGTCTGAAAACTCTTCGTGTTTCCAGTCAAAAAGGGGCAGCTGTAGAAATGTAATTTTAGACCCTCCCAGAGATTTTACACATTTTAGCATACAACAATTTAGTTTAAGTCTAATATCGTTATTTTAACTTGGACTCTTTTTACTTTATTTTATCACAAAATTAAAAAATACAAAAGTAGTTTCTTATTTCTCTATTTAATTTAGGTATCAGTTGGTTTTTTAAAGAAGATATTGTTTTTTTATTCCCTTTTTCATTTTAGTATAATATTTGAAAATACCAAAAAATTGTTTCATGTCATAATATAGTTGTTTTAATTAATTCTGATTGCTTTTATATTTTTTATGATATTACTTTAGGAATGAAATTAATATATTTCTTAATCAAAATTGCAAAATTGTAAAATTAAGGCCCAACCCGGATGGCCCAATACTTTAAAATAATATTACCTTCTTTTTCCTATTCTTTGACACACCTTACACGCTAACACACCAAAAAACCTAGGGTTCTTCTTCCTTGGACCAAAAAATAAAAACCCTAGGATACCACCTTTACATGCCACAAACACCATATCCGTCGTCCAGCAGCAAATCCACCACAAGTCGCTGCCAATATCCACCCCCTCACCACCAAAACCAACTATAATCCCCCATGACCAGCCGTCACCCTCAACCTTGAACCACCAAACCAGCCGGCATCAAGCTCCAACACACATTGTCCCTTCTGCCTTTGTTCCACACCGTCAGATTAGAGAAATAGAGTAAGAATATTAACGGATAACTAGTCATTTTGGTTAGGATTTCAAGTTAGGTTCAAGAGATTCGAGTTTATCCGGTGAAGTTTCTGGGTCGTGTGTCCATTCGAGTTTCCGTCAAGGTCTGGTCCGTCGAGGTCGCCAACCACGCTTTGGCCTGGAGTTTTTCTGTTTATTGTGTCAAAAAACACATTGTAGCTATAAGGTCCAATTCTGAACTTTAATTGCTCTTCAATTTAAGATCTGTTTTTCCCGATGCTTTAAATGGAATCTTGATTTGTTTTCCTACTACTCTTCGTTCTTGATTAAAAATGCTCTTTTGATTAGTTCTTCATTTAGTTTATGTATTATTTTGTTAAGGAGATTTTAAGTTGTTTAACTTGGTTAATATGTTAGGAAAGGATCATTAATCTTAATTTGGTTTGGATAATGTAGTAAGAGGTGGAATCTTATTAAAAGAAAGTGATTGGATCATTATTTCATTAGTTAATCTTGAATCAAAAGGACCATGGGATTGACGTGATAAGAGAACTAGCAAAATGGGTAGGCTTAGACATCTGCCAATGTTTTTTTAGCAGATTAGTTTAATTTTTATTAATATTATTACTTTATATGCCTCATTTAGTATAGTTTTAATTGTTTGATTATTTAGATCCTCTGAATAGTCTGACTGCTTGTTCAATGGAATGTTTGATTTTTTTTTGTTCGTCTTCGTTCAATCATTGTTTATGTGCTTCTTCATATGAATCGGGTCATAGGGGTTGGACATTAGAAATTAAAAAAAAATTATAATGTCAATGGTTTTACTTTATTTTACCCACTAGTAACATATTTAGGCCGACCATACTTGGGTAGGCAAACTTTTAGGGAATTTATGTTTTAGTTTTTTTTTAGGTGAGAGGTCGCTCCCTTTAGTTCATACTCAGGGGATGCCCCGTAGACTTTGTGTATATTTTATCCGGGGTATGCCCCGTAGTATCATGTATTTGGAGGCCATGACAAACGTCGTGGAAAGTATAGTACATGTTATTATTTAGGATTTTACTTTACTTGTTTTTATTAAGTAGGGATGACCTCGAGCCTCATGTGTGTTTATTTTTCTTTGTGTGTCCTTTTGCCTCAGTTCGAGTGTTTTCTAAAGCCAACTAGATCGAGTACGCAACAGTGACTTTTATGGGACTCGGGAAATGCCTAACACCTTCCCCCGAGTCAAATGAACCCCCTTACCTAAAACTCTGGTGCAAGCTGGTTTTAGAGTCCAAACTTGTTTCTAAAGAACAAATCATTTCTAAAAAAAATGGTGACCCAACATACAGAAACCAAATGTCGGGTGGCGACTCTGAAAACTTCTTTTGAACATAATTCTTTGTCACTTTCTAATTGAAAACCCTTTTTGAGCTTTGCAAATCCTTTTATATATTCTATAGAGGAGTTAGTGAGGTAAAAAGGTGGTGTGACAAGGCATTGGGTCTCCCCACTTGGACATGAATAATGGAGAGAGATGTTGGCCAACTTAAGCAGAGAGTGGATAAACGGAAGTTGTCATGGAAGAGCGGCAAGGCGATTCTAAGGACTCCCCATAAGTTTTTCATCAAACTGAAAGGACTCGAGGGAGTCCAACCATATGCACCACTATGAGTTCTCAGGCAGTTTAGGTTGATTAAAGATGTACCTCCCCAGATAAGGACGACACTGTATGAAGACGATTACACTGGGCAGATCCTAATACCAAGTATAAGGAGACTTCAAAAAGAGTGGAATGATTTAATTATGATGCCAATGGGTTAGAAATCATGGTGCACTCCAGAATACTATGTCTATCATGAAAATTTTCCGCACTACCTTGTGACTACCTATATGCACCATCAAGTGATCCCAGGATCAATTGATCATATTCTCTCCCGAGGAGGATGAACGATTAGTTGAGGGTATAAAAATATAGTCCGACATAAAACCAAAAGAAAACCTAGAGGAAGAGCTCGAGTTCAATGATTATCAAGAAGAATTTGAAGAAGACCCAGAAGAGGAAATTGGAAGAGGAAGAAGACATGGGAAATGATTTCGGGGATGGGTGTTACAAGCTAGTTGATTTCACCCCTTTTTTGCCGTGTATCTTTGATCCCGAACCATTTCATTTCTGTAAGGGTGAGTCTATTGAGCCCATGTAACCTTATGAATGTTGAAAACAATGTCGTAACCTTTGTTCCCGCCTGTTACAATCCAAATATAATGAATGAAAACTCTAATTTTCTTCGCATCTGAATATGTTGAATCTAATTGTTTGTCAAAATTTTCGACTTAGTCCTACCTCCGGCAAAGAGAGACCCCTCAAACATTAGGAAACACGTTTTATTGAATACATGAACTAGTTGCTCTGTGCGCTCATGTTTGTGCAAACACTGAAACTTACTTCTGTTCTCTTTCTTTTCTTTTTTTCTCTTTTCTTGCATTACTATAATATTGTTCCCCAAAAGAAGAGGTTGGTTTATGTTGACCCGAAAATTGAAAGAACCACCATACAACTTGAGATCAAAAGGGAAGATGTTTATGATAGATAAATCGACCGAACACACTATGGTAATAGTTGATAGCCCGGGGCGATTAGGAAAAATGATGATACTCAGAATGACGAATATGTTGCTAGGATGGGCCAAGAGATGGAATCATTGAGGGAGGAAGTACAACACATTTAGGAATTTACGCTTCTAGCCATGACAACTCTCCTACAACCATCACATTTTCCTTCACTAGATTTGATCCCTAACCACTTTCCTCCAATTACTCGTCAAGAAAACAATACTCGATTCAATCCTTACAACCCTTATTATACACCCTGTAACCACTGCAAACCCACCAAATCCCCTTATACACATCCCTTATATACCAAAATACCTTCAAACACCTCAAAATCAATCGGTCACTACCAATACAATTCATACCCCTCCTCGTGATGGCATCACCTTAACCACCTATCAAGCCAGCAGATACCTGCGGCACATATCGCTATACACGAAAGATATGTTCCTCCCGTATATGGCATTTTAGAACCTACTTTTACAGTGCCCGTCATGATCAATCTACCTTATGAACTGGTCAGTACACCGAAATGGAGAAGGAAGCTAAGTATAAGGAGGAAGATTCGGTATCTGAATAGTTTTGGGAATTGAGGAAGCAAATGAAGAACCTTCAGGTTACTCGAGGAAGTGAAAGTCTAGATTATTAGCATCTATGTATACACCTTGACGTGGACATGCCATTAGGGTACAACCTCCAAAGTTTGACATCTTTGATGGGATAGGTGATCCCCGTGCACACTTGAGAGTCTACAACAATAAGCTAGTTGGAGTAGGAAGAATTGAGAAGTTAAGAATGAAGTAAACAGTTTGACAGGGGCCTCCACTTACTTGGTACACTCGCCAAGATCTCAAGAACTGGAGGGAATAGCAGGTTATGGAAGAAGATTTCATGAACCATTTCGTGTTTAACACATAAATTACCTATGATAGGTTCCCCCTAGTAAACTTGCAAAAGAAGTCGTCAGAGTCATTTCAAGAATATGCATGACGATGGAGGTCGGAGTCCGCCAGAGCAAAAACATCATTAGATGACAGTGAGTTGACTTAGTACTTCATCATAACTTAGGAAAGAATCTACTTTGAAAAAATTATGGGCATGATGGGACAGGAGTTCATGAACTTGTTAAGATGGGTGACTTTTTAGAGGAGGGCATAAAGTCCGGCAAGGTACAATCTATGGTTGCATTGCAAGCATCTAGCAAACAATTCAATCTGTTTTAATAGGCAGCAAAAAGAATAAAAAGGAAGAGGTATTAGTAATCATTCCCTATTACTAGTCAAATCCCCACCGCAGAAACAATTCATACTCTTCAAGCACCCATTCCCCACATCCACCTACTTATGCTCCAGTATACAACACACAAAACCATACTATAATCTCCAACCTCAATATAACCCTACTCGAATCCATACAAATCCAAATCTGTCACGACTATACGCTCCAATTCAAACTATCACTCATCAAAATCGACCCACCTATGCACATCAACCTCGCCCAAATTTTAAAGAAAGAGGTCCCGAAAACTAGACCCCGATTACTGAGCCCTTGACTCAACTATTTAAAAGACTGGGGAGAGATGCCTTGATACATCCAGTAGAAGGGAGGGTCCCTGAGAATCCTTCAAATTACATTGATGTAACCAAAGGGTGCATATAATATTCAAGCGTACCGGGGCATGGCGCCGAGGATTGCTTTAGGTTGATCAAAAGTGGAGCCATATAGTGCACCTAAACTCCGCCTAATGTGAATTGTAACCCACTGGTGAACCACCAAACGAAGGAGCTAATATGATCACACTGGATGAAGAGTATCACTGGAAAGGAACCATTGTCACGATAGGAAACACTAAGGTTGTTAGGATTCCACCACAAAGGACTCTGATGGTCACCGCACAGTTAAAACCTCCACTGATTGTCCAAACGTACCAGAAATAGTTCACCGCCGCTATCAGGGATGAGGAGGATCAGGATTACAAAATAGTCTCATGGACATATCCCCAGAAAGGAAAAGGAAAGATGATGGGTTATGAAACATCTCATGGAATAACTAGGTCAGGGAGGTGTTGCGCCTCAGAGGAGCTAAACCGAGGGAATCCAGAAAGGGAATAGATTCAAAGGAGGAATATAATCGATACCAAGGCTACATAATTTTGGAAAAAGATGTCAACTAAAGAACACTCCTTGGAGTAACAATTAACGAAAACCCCTATGTCACGACCCAAAATCCCTAAGGTCGTAATGGCACTAGACATCTATGTCAGGCAAGCCAACTCATTAATTATGTGAAATAACTTTCCGATTTTCACATTTATGAAACATTTCTGTTCACTTTATTACATGATAATCCAATAAAAGTCTGTTAATTAAAACAAGTGATTTAAATATTTCACTTAAGCAATCATATCCCAACACATATACCAGAACCCGGTCTCATAACTGCATGAGCAATTTCTAAGAATTTATACAATCATTACAAATCCTGTCCGAAATACAACTGGACAAGGAAATTTAAAATGAAATAAATGCATCATGAAGGTGACTATGTCAGCTTCGGATCGCCTCCAGATGATGCAGCTCGCCTAAGTCTCTGAATCCTCTACATTGTTAGGAAAGTACCTGTGCAAGAAAAATGCACAGCAAGTGTAGCATGAGTACAAAAACAATGTGTACTCAGTAAGTCGCTCGCCTAACCTCAGAGAGGTAGTGACGAGAGGTCCAATTAGACACTTACTAGGGTCAGAAAATATAATAAATGAAAGAATATGCTGAAATACAGTAGACATGTAAGACAGTATGCAGCGAGTACGTATCGAGTACAAAAATCAAGGTAACTACTGCGAATAAACAAAAAAGTACAGTTTCCTTTTATTTTCCAAATATCTTAAGTAAACAATTGCCTCTTTATTTTCTCCCAAATATCTTATCACAAAAAAATCATGTAGAAAAAACTTAACAGTTTAACATGCGCATACGGGATAAGAACAACCGGCCTGAGTCGTTATAATAATCACTATGTGCACTGCCGAGGATCGATCAGCCCGTGCCACAAATGCACCTCTCAATAAAATACTCATATCTATGCACTGCTGAGGATCGAACGGCCCGTACCAAAGTGCATCTCTCACTATGATATTCATTTCTGTGCACTGCCGAGGATCGATCGACCCGTCCCAAAAGTGCACCTCTCAATATAATAATCATATCTATGCACTGCCGAGGATCGAACGTCCTGTACCAAAAGTGCATGTCTCAATATAGTAATCCTCTCTGTGCACTGCCGAGGATCGATCGGCCCATCCCAAAAGTGCACCTCTTAATATAATAATCATATCTATGCACTACCGAGGATCGAGCGGCCCCTACCAAAAGTGCATCTCTCAATATAGTAATCCTCTCTGTGCACTGCGGAGGATCGATCGGCCCGTCCCAAAAGTGCACCTGTCAATATAATAATCATATCTATGCACTACCGAGGATCGAACGGCCCATACCAAAAGTGCATTCTAAATCCTCGGTGGCGTAATCCCGTTCCCATGAGAGTAGGGGATATAACACTCCGCTCGCGGAATTTAAATTGCGAAGCGGTCACATGCAGAAGTGCACAATCAACAATCCACCCTGAATACGTTGGGAACACAAATACTCAAGTAAATGACTGATTTCTCTTTTAAAAACCAAAAATAGCATTTAAATCCCTTTTTCGAAATTCACTTGCCGAGTTTTATATAACGTTTAATAACACAACCTTATTCGGGAAATACAATTGGCCGCGTAGGAAATAAATTATCTTTTTAGATGATTTAGAAAATAAACTGTAATCTTCCTTAGTCATTAAATTACAATTTCAATTATATTAGCAGTCTAACGTCACAAACAAGATCACAGGTACAACAGGTAAGGCATGCTAGTAGGTCCTAGGCTACCCGGACATGGCATAGTAGTAGCTACGCACGGACTTCCGTCACCTCGTGCGTATATAGCCCCCAAAGACAATATCACATACTTAATTAATTCACCCAGGGGAATAATTCTCCCTCACAAAGTTAGAAAGGAGACTTAACTCATGTCGAATATACCTATCGGACCAAGGATGTGCCCTAAACTCCGAACTCTACACCCGAGGACTTGTAACTAGCCAAATATTGTTATATCAATTCATGCTCAAAGTATGGAAATTATCCTATTTATTCAATAAATTCGACATTCTTGAAGAATTCCCAACATTCAACCCCGGGCTCGCACGCTCGAATTCCGAAAATTCTCGAAGGAATCACTCACCCATAGCCTAAGGATCGTTAATATACGATTTCTACTTAAATTCATAGCAATAAATGAGTAATTCATCAAATTCCTCAAGAACCCTTAAATTACTACCCAAATCTTGATTTTTCCATGGAAATCTTTACATGCTAGGATGAAATCTTGTAAAAAGAAGTTAAGGAGTGAAGAAAATGAGTTAGAAATCAGTTACCAGCATTTTGGAGAAGAAAGAGTGTTTGAAAAATCACCTCGTATGTCTTTGGGGTCTTGAAAAATAAAAAATAACTGAAAATACCACTTATTTATACTCCACTCAGTCCCCCCAATGCGGTCAGCAAAAAAGGGACCGCGGCCGCGCTAGCGAAGTCAACAAAAACTGAAGAAAACAAAGAAAAAATGATTGCAGTGACATACTTTAATATTTTGGCCATAACTTTCTCTACATATGCACAAATTATGATTTCCTTATCTTTCTGGAAACTAGACACGAAGGGATACAATTTTCGTTTTTGAATCATCTCAAAATTCCCTGTAGATCAAATGATATAGGCCTCCGAAGTCGAACTAGTGGCCCAGCTCTTCCACCGCGGACCGCGAAACACGATCGCGGCCGCGAAGCCCCCCACCACGGCCAGCACAAAAAGGACCGCGGACCGCAGTGGTGGGTTCAGAGATTTGACTTCTCTGACCTGCAAGAGCTATATATTAAGCCTAAGGACATCCTGGGACTTACCCGGAACTCATCTGAGTCCTCGAAACTTCAAACCGAACGTACCAATAAGTCCCAAATTATCCCACGGACTTGCTCGAGCCTTCGGAACATCCAAAACAACGCCAAAACTCAGAATCACACTTCAAAATCCCTAAAATCAAACTTAAGAACTTTAAATTCTTGAATTCGATAACAATGCGTTGAACCGACCTATATTACTCGGAATGACATCAAATTTTGCAAGCAAGTCATATTCGACATTACGAACCTGCTTCTACTTCCGGAATGGCATTTCGACCCCAATATGAAAAATTCCACTTCCGGTCGGATTCGTCAAAAAAACCTTCAAATTTCTAAATTTAGCCAAATGACTTTAAAATAACCTACGATATCCGAATTCACTTCCGATCGCGCTCCCAACTCCAGAATCACCGTATGAAGCTATTCCCGGACTCGGAATCCCAAACGGACATCTATAACACTGAAAGGCCTTCCAACCCAAACTTATGAAATTTCTTCTAAAATGCTAACTTTCGCAATATACGCTGAATCGCTCCCGGGTCGTCCAAAACCCGATCTGAACATACACCCAAGTCCGAAATCATCATACGAACCTGGTGGAACCTTCAGATCCTGGTTCTGAGGTCGTTTGCTCAAAATTCCAATCTTAATAAATTTCTTCAACTTGAGGCTTCTGAAATGAGAATTTTCCTTCCAATTTGACCCCGAAGTTCCTAAATTACAACTCCGACCATACGCACAAGTCATAATACCTGAAATGAACCTGTTCATGACTTCCAATCTCTGAACAACGCTCTAGAAGTCAAAACAACTGGTAGGGTCGTTACATTCTCCCCCACTTAAACAGAGGTTCGTCCTCGAACGTGCCAAGAACTTCTCTTGAGTTATCTGAAAGCACTGTTTAACACCTCATGCATCTACCCGTGTTGCCACAATCCAGCTGAACATATAAGCTTTGATAAAATCTGAAGATAACCTCCCTTATCCCTACATCAAATTCGGAACTCAATTCCAATACCGGAAATTCTCTGCCAGGTCCTTTTCTGATATATGAACACCGTATTAACTACCACACAAGGCACCAGAATACAACTGTGTACCTTCGCTAAATCGACACCATACACTGCATAGTCCATCATCTAACCACAATGACGCTCCCTGAGCCTTAATAGCAAAAATTCTACGAATTTGATGCTCTCAATGCACTTTATAAGATATATACGTACATCCTGCTATAATGCTGACAATACTGTCACAACGGAGGAGATGTGCTGAAATTTCCTAACCAACTGCAGAGTTAACCAAAACATTGAACTCCTTTCTCTTGACTTAGATCGTCGTCTCATTGTAGACCAAATAATGGTGATTGTCCTGTAGTTTACTTCACATAATCTCATCGCACTTGACCCCTTGTCCAATAATCTCATCTCACCCAGTATGAACTTTTCAAATAGCAAATCATGCCAGACATGAACCACAATAAATGCAAAAATGCGCCAGTAGGCCACAACTGGAACATGATACATAAGAAATGACTCAGAAAAGGACTACTCAACTCACGCAACTAGTATAAATTTTTCTTAAAAAAATAGGAAGTAAAACACAAGGAAAAATAATTATAGTAGCCCTACACAACATCACACTGTTGCGGCGTGCAACCCGATCCAAATAACATACCCGTGGAGGCGTGCGACCCGATCCGATCATAAGATTGACATAAAGAGATAAACACGGAGTTTAATTGCTCATTATTACAAATCACTGAATACCGGTCATAAGCACGCTAAGTGCATAATACCATTATGGGGAGACTGATAGAGCCATATGCTACAAACTCAAGCACATATGAGGTGCGATATATAACCTGAACCTCAAGAGACACCCTCCTCACATAACCTCATCACTATGCGGAATCTCAACACATAGGAAATTATCAAGTCGTTTCACAACTCACACGGCCTAATCATAATATACATGAATCAACAAAGACGAAACAACATCCGATATTCCAACACCCCTTCTTTGCAGAGCCCTATACTGAAATGAACACACCTGACTCGTATGGAGCCCAAAATCTTGTTTTAAATCCAGCCACAAGCATCGAGCCACCACGCTCGCACCAAACTAGGCTATTAGGTTTTGCCTGGGTCCATATTAACCCACTTTCTCTGATAATACACGAGAACAACCATCATCGCCGGTACTAACACCCCATAATTCATAATCAACTGAACCAAACGCCCTCCAAGCGTAAATTCTCAATTAAGGAATATTGCACTTCTTTATACTCAGTCCAAATCTGAAATCCATCAAGTGACTACATGTCACACTTTATAGAATCTTTTCGCGGTCATGCTTTCACGACCTTCCACACAAGGCAACAAGTCTTCCCATTCATAACACCGAAAACACTAAGGCCCCAAAACACATCGAGAACCCATGACCAGGGTACAAAGCCTCTTTCACCGAATATCAATCTCAGGTGATAGTGAAGATAACACCATCTTACTCTGAACTTTCAAATCACTTTGTCTCACTCTACCGAGCTCATGACATCCTTATGAACATCGGACCTCAATCTCGATTCTTACTCCCAGTTACATACTGCTTCCTGCACCTAACATACCAACATGAGGATGCGCAAGAATTCCATCATAACTTCTGAACCACCAATAGGGTGAACACTTCATCATATAGAAACTTTTTACTTAACTCAATTCAAGAGTACCATCTCAACAAACGAGTGAATTCGCATTATCACCCAATCATGCAAATCATTAAGAAGTAGTCTATACCACCATAACCCTTCCGGGATCCACCTACACCTGACATGCAATAGCACTCAAATGCTCCCGCATGAGATCCGTTACGACAGACGACAAGCCTCGCACACACCGGCACAAACCACATGCATAACTAAACCACATCAAAAGAACCGATCACTGCCGCAAATGTACCAGTTCAACCATGGCTAATCAATCTATCTTCTTTTAATCATCTTCAATTGCCTCAAGAATAATAACAACTTGCTTCAACCCATAACAACTTAACCCTCACTCATCTCGAGTGACCTTGATTCACGAGACTACGCTGCCCAAATCCCGCAACCCATCTCATACCCTTATGATAATTCTTTTCTTTAATCTGTAGTCTATTTCTCTCACTCCTCCAATGCTATCTTGCGTGCTGAAACATATCATAAAACACTCCAACCATCCTTCCTTTTTCTTAGAGATTGCTATGTGAAAGCTCGATTCTCGATCATAATGATGCCCGAAATCCTTAAACGCCGCATTCTTAACTTTTGAACTCACTAAGACTGCTACTGAGAGTCACCCACTCCGACTGGCCCCGAATACAATCAACTCCGGGGCTCTCCTAGCATAGGAACGCCCTTTTCAATGAAACACGTGACTGAGTGTCACGACCCCAAATCCTAACCGGCCGTGATGGCGCCTATCGTGGAACTAGGCTAGCTGACTACCGCGTGTTCACAACTTCTTTCGAAAATCCCATTTATGTTTCAAGTATTTCCTAAAATTTCTAAATATAATAGGCCAATTTATACACAGTATTGCATCCCAAAAACCCGGGGCCAACATGTCATGAGCATCTAGTGAAATTGTCCAAAATAAATTATTGTAATCCAAAACTCTGAATCAAAGCTAATTACAACAGGAAAGGAAGACAAAAATCCTGCGGACGCTGGACAACTACCTCTATATCCCACGATCCGGCTGCGCTGCGGTGTAAAAGCTAATGCTCGATATCTGCTCCTGAATCTGCACACAGGGGTGTAGGGAGTAATGTGAGTACGCCAACTTAGTAGTAATGGAAATAAATCAAGTCTAAGTAGTAAGGAAATACATAAAAATCAATGCCATCAAGTCACAATATACACAGCCTTACTTTCCAATAGTATGAGATAGATATACGAAATCACCATGCCTTAGAAATCAACTTCATAAAAGTCCTTAAAAGAATGCACGTTTATAACAACTCTAAAAAAAGGATTTGGTATGCAAAAATATGGAGAAAAATCATAGTAGCCCCTTGAGCAAAAACATGTTTCATAATCATCCCCTCGGGCATGCCTCACAATCCCTCAGGACCTCTCAATCACTCAGCACCTCACAGCCAATCATGCCTCCCAATCACTCATCACTCACACTCGGTGCGCTCACTAGGGGTGTGTACAGACTCTGGAGGGGGTCCTTCAGCCTAAGCGCTAATATCACTCAGCACCTCACCATCACTCTTGGCCCTCGGCCACACTCGGTGGAACTACTCGAAAATCCCCTTAGGCGAAGTAGTAGAATGGGGTACTCGACCCGAAAACATCATTTTAATGCTCATGTAGTGTAAATCAGGCTGAGCTCAAATAAAACAGTATACACAATGATGCTGGGTAAAATCACCAATAGGTAGTGAGGAAAACATCAGTAAAACGCCCTCAAAGGGTCTAAACAGATGGGCACGAGGCCCCAAACACGGCTTATAGCCCAAATATTTCACAAATCTTTAGAACATAATTTAACATAAGATTTTGAGTAAATATGCAACTCATTAGTTGTCGTGGAGAGGACCTAGTCCAATCCAAAAATCAGTACGCGCCACATATTATTCATCCGACATGTGCGCCATTCCAAATTCAGTGAGAAAATAATGTAGTTCGGGGTTCCATACCCTCAGGAAAAGATTTAAGACCATTACTTACCTCTACCGGGCCACAACACTAGCCCGCTATGCCTTTGCCCCTCAAATTGGCTCCCGATTGCTCCGAATCTAGCCAAAACCAGTTAACATTATCAATATATACTCAAGGAAGACAACCAGCTCGACTGATAGTTGTTATTATATGCAAACCACCAAAGCCAATCACACAAGCACACAACATGTCCTCCAAAATCTGAATGGCGGCTCCGACTGCCCGTCGGTCTGCGGATGAAACATGGTGCTCAACTCAACCTGAGTACCAAATTCTCTTTGAACGGCTCTCCAAAACTGAGATGTGAACTGAGTACCTCTGTCGGAAATGATAGAAAATGCAACCCCATGCCACCGGACAATCTCCCTGATATAAATCTCAGCTAACCTCTCCGATGAATATATAGTACCAATAGGAATGAAGTGCGCGAACTTGGTCAGCTGATCCACAATGATCCATATAGCATCAAACCTCCTCGATGTCCATGGGAGTCCAACTATGAAGTCCATGGTGATCCGCTCCCACTTCCACTCCGGAATATCAAACCTCTGAAGCAATCCACTAGGTCTCTGGTGCTAATACTTGACCTGCTGATAGTTGAGACACCGAGCCACAAACTCCACAACATCCTTCTTCATTCTCCTCCACCAATAATGTTGCCTCAAATCCTGATACATCTTCGCGGCACCCGGATGGATGAAGTACCGCGAACTATGAGCCTCTGCTAGAATAAAATCTCGAAGCCCATCTACGTTGGGCAAGAAAATCCGGCCCTGCACCCTCATGACCCCATCATCACCAATAGCCACATCTCTGGCATCACCGCGACATACCCTGTCCTAAAGAACAAGAAAATGTGGATCATCATACTAGTGTGCTCTAATCTGATCGTAAAGAGAAGACCTGGAGGCTACACAAGCCAACACCCGCGGGGGCTTTGATAGATCCAATCTCACCAAATGACATGCTAACGACTGAACATCAAGAGCTAATGGTCTCTTTGCTACTGGAAGGTATGCTAAACTCCCCAAACTCTCTGCTCTGTGACTCAAGGCATCGGCCACTACATTGGCCTTCCCCGGATGATATAGGATAGTGAGGTCATAATCCTTGAGGAGCTCTAACCATCACCTCTGACGGAAATTCAAGTCCTTCTGCCTCAGCAGATACTGAAAACTGCAATGATCAGTGAAAATCTCACACTGCACTCCATACAAATAATGCCACCAGATCTTCAAGGCATGGGCAATGGCAGCTAACTCAAGATCGTGCATTGGATAATTCTTCTCGTGCACTTTAATCACCCTACCGTCCTGCATCAATACCGCTCCCAAGACAACTCTATAAGCATCATAATAAACTATGTAAGAACCCGAACCAGCAGGCAAAACTAGTACTGGAGCTGTAGTCAATGCTGACTTGAGCTTCTAAAAGCTCTCCTCACACTCATCAGACCATCTGAATAGAGAACCCTTCTGGGTCAATCTGGTCAAAGGTGAAGCAATCAAAGAGAATCCCTCCACAAAGTGACGGTAATATCCCGCCAAACTAAGGAAACTCCTAATCTTTGTAGCTGAGGACGGTCTGGGCCAACTCTGCACCGCCTATATCATCTTCGGATCAACCTGAATCCCCTCACTAGACACCACGTGCCCCAAGAAAGCTACCAATCCCAGCCAAAACTCACACTTGGAGAATTTTGCATAAAGCTTCTTCTCCCTCAATCTCTGCAACACAACTCTCAATTTTTGGGCGTGCTCTTCCAGGCTACAAGAATAAACCAGGATGTCATCAATGAACACAATGACGAAGGAATCAAGATAAAGCTGAAACATGTTGTTCATCAATTGCATGAACGTAGCTGCGGCATTGGTCAGCCCAAATGACATAACCAAGAACTCATAATGACCATACCTGGTCCTGAAAGCAGTCTTCGGGATATTAGAATCCCAAATCCTCAACTGATGATACCCAGATCTCAAATCAATCTTGGAAAACACTCTGGCTCCTTGAAGCTGGTCAAAAAAATCATCAATGCGGGGCAAGGGTTACATGTTCATCACCTTAATCCTATTCAACTGCCGATAGTCAATACACATACGCATGGACCCATCCTTCTTCTTCACGAACAACACCGGTGCACCCCAAGGTGACACACTAGGCCGAATGAACCTTTATCTAGGAGCTCCTGAAGCTGCTCCTTTAATTCATTTAGCTCCGTTGGTGCCATACGATATGGTGGAATAGAAATAGGCTGAGTGCCTGGCACCAGGTCAATACCAAAATCAATATCCCTGTCAGGTGGCATGCCTGGCAGGTCTGCAAGAAACACATCTGGAAAATCACGGACCGCAGGAATTGAATCAATAGCGGGAGTCTCACCACCGACATCCCTTACAAAGGCCAAATAAGATAAACACCCCTTTTTAACCATGCGCCGAGCCTTCAAGTAAGAAATCACCCTGCTAGGCATATACTCGGAAGAACTTCTCCACTCAACCCTCGGACACCCTGACATAGCTAAGGTAATGGTCTTAGTGTGACAATCAAGAACAACATCGCACAGAGATAACCAGTACATGCCCAAAATCACGTCAAAATCGACCATGCTGAGTAACAGTAGGTCCACTCGGGTCTCCAGACCCCCAATAGATATGGTGCAAGACCGATACACACGGTCCACAACAATAGTATTGTTCACCGAAGTCGACACATGAACAAAGGTGACTAGAGATTCACGAGGCATGCCTAGAAAATCGGAAAAATATGAAGAAACATAGGCATCACGACAACAGTCTGAAACAATACCTGCAACCACGGCATCAGCATTCGGCCTGGCTGGAAATGCACACATGCGAGCCTGAACTTCCACTGCTCGACCTCATCCTCTAGGGCGGCCTCTGGCTGGCTGACCACCACCCATGGCTGTCTGGGCGGGTGGTGAAGTGATTGGAGCTGAAATCGATGGATGGCCCCTCTACTGAGAAGATCCACCAGAACGACGGGGACACTGCCTCCACCCGTGCCCGAACTCTCCAAACTCAAAACAACTACATGGAGCTAGAGGTAGGGACTTGTAGAAACCCCTAGCACCTGTACGGCAACTGGAACACTCCTGTATAGATGAACCCTGAAATGGAGGTGCTCGATCTTCACTATGAGCTGAGAGGGCACCAAAAGAAGTACGACCTGATTGACAACAACGGGGACCCTGCCCCGAAGATGCACCACTATATGCTGGGCGTCCTGACTGAGGAGGCCTGAATGAACGGCCCCTACCCTGCTGAAACTGTCCCCTGAAGGGAACACCACTGGAACTGCCCGAACCATGAGGCCTCTTGGCCTCTCTCTCCTACTGCTCTTGGCGGCAACCAGACTCAATATCTCTACCTATGACAACAACCTGCTCGAATGAAGCACCCGATACTCTCTCCCGAGTCATAAACAACTGAAGCTGATAAGAAAGACCATCTACAAACCTCCTCACCCTCTCCCAATCAGTAGGGATAATCTCAGAAGCATGCCTAGCAAACTCGAAAAATCTTATCTCGTACTGAGTTACTGATAACTCTCCCTGGCCCAGCTGCTCAAACTACCTATGCTGCTTCTCTCTATGGGACTGAGGAACATACTTCTCCAAAAAGATCGTGGAGAACTGCTGCCGGGTAAGAGGTTCTGAACCAACCATTCTATGCCTCTCGAAAGACTCCTACCAGGTAAAGGCAGCACCCGCAAACTGAATTGTAACAATGGAGACCCCACTGGTCTCCAGAATACCCACGGTGCACACTATCTTCTGGCACCTATCTAGAAATCCCTGGGCATCCTCGCCCTCTATACCGCTGAAAGTCGGAGGCTGAAGTTTGCTGAATCTCTCCAACCTGCGTTGCTCGTCCTCAGGAATATCAGGGACCACATAATCCTGAACAGGAGCAGCTGGCTGAGTTGGGGCTGCTCCCGGTGCCTAAATACCATGTGCATCCTGCTCAGGTGCCCAGGGAGCTGGAGTCTGATTGCCTCCCCCGGCCTGAGCTATGGTGGCAGAAGAAGACATGGCAACGGCCTAAGCCAAACCGGTGCATTCTGACAATATCTGATACAGGGCCTCCTCAAGATCCGGAATAACCATAGGCATTGCTAGTGCCTAAGCCTGTCCCGCTGGGACACTATCGGTGGGAACCTGATCATGATCGATAGGGGGATCCTGAGGTACTGCCCCGGCTGCTGTGCGGGCCGACCCCCTACCTCTACCATGGCCCTGATTGCATCCTCGACCTCTTGCTGGTCTAGTCGATGACTAGTCACCCTGATCGGTATGGCGTGTCCTCATCATCTGTGAGAGAATAAAACAACGTAAGTTCAGATTTCAAGAATCAATAGATCAGCATGAAAGAGTTCAAGAAAGATATAAATGTTTCCTAAAAGTTCGGCAGCCTCTCGAAGATAAGTACAGACGTCTCCGTACTAATCCGCAAGACTCTACTAAACCTGCTTATGACCGTTGAGAACTATGTAACCTAGGGCTCTAATACCAAACTATCACAGCCCCAAATCCTAACCGGCCGTGATGGTGCCTATCGTGGAACTAGGCTAGCCGACTACCGCGTATTCATAATTTCTTTTGAAAATCCCATTTAAGTTTCAACAACTTCACAAAATTTCTGAATATAATAGGCCAATTTATATACAGTACTGCCATCCCAAAAACCCGGAGCCATCATGTCATGAGCATCTAGTGAAATTATCCAATATAAACTATTATAATACAAAACTCCAAAACAAAGCTAATTACAATAAGAAGGGAAGACAGAGATGCTACGGACGCTGGACAGTTACCTTTATATCCCACGATCCGGCTCCTCTGCGATATAAAAGCTTATGCTCGATATCTTCTCCTGAATCTGTACACAGGGGTGCAAGGAGTAATGTGAATATGCCAACTCAGTAGTAATGGAAATAAATCAAGTCTAAGTACCAAGGAAACACATAAAAATCAATGCCATCAAGTCACAATATGCACAGCCTTACTTTCCAATAGTATGACATAGATATATGAAATCACCATGCCTTAGAAATCAACTTCACAAAAGTCCTTAAAAGAATGCACGTTTTTAACAACTTTAAAACAAGGATTTGGTATGAAATGAATGGAGAAAAATCATAGTAGCTCCTCGGGCAAAAACATGTTTCATAATCAGACCCTCGAGCATGCCTCACAATCCCTCAACACCTCACAATCACCCAACACCTCACAGTCACTCATGCCTCCCAATCACTTATCACTCGCACTCGGTGCGTTCATTGGGGGTGTGTACAAACTCCGGAGGGGCTCCTTCAACCCAAGCACTAATATCACTCAACACCCTACCATCAGTCTTGGCCCTCGGCCACTCAGTGGAACCACTAGAAAAGCCCCTCGGGCGAAGTAGTAGAACGGGGTACTCGACCCAAAAAAATCATTTTAATGCTCATGTAGTGTAACTCAGGCTGAGTTCAAATAAAACACTATGCACAATGATGCTGAGTAAAACCATCAACAGGTAGTGAGGAAAACAGCAGTAAAACGCCCTCAAAGGGTCTACAAAGATCGGCACGAGGCCCCAAAGATGGTTTATACCCCAAATATTTCACAAATCTTTAGAACATAATTTAACATAAGATTTTGAGTAAATATGCAACTCATTAGTCGCCGCGGAGAGGACCTAGTCCAATCCAAAAATAAGTACGTGCCAAATATTATTCATCCGACATGTTCGCCATTCCAAATTCAATGAGAAAATAATGCAGTCCGGTGTTTCATACCCTCAGGACAAGATTTAAGACCATTACTTACCTCTACCGTGCCACAACACTAGCCCGCTATGCCTTTTCCCCTCAAATTGGCTCCCGATTGCTCTGAATCTAGTGAAAACCAGTTAACATTATCAATATATACTCAAGGAACACAACCCAATCGAAAATTATGAATTTAATCAAAAATCTCAAAATTCGGCCAAACCCGAGCCTACGTCTCGGAATCCGATATTTTTTATATCACTAGAAACCTCGTCCTCCCACGATTATATACATACCAAGAACACTAAAATCGGACCGCAATTGCCTATCTGAACCCTAAAAAGAACTTCCAATTCTCCACCCCATTCTTCCCAACCTTTTCCTACTCAAACCCTTAAATTTTCTAGCCTAATCCTAAGAAAATAGCATAGGAACGAGATTAGCATTCAAAGAACTTTCCTTTGCTTAAGAATCTTGAATTCCTCTGTCTACATCTCCTTAAATGGACTCCTCCTGCATGCAAATTGATGGAAAAATAATAAATTTTGCGGAGGGTTATACTATTTCTGCCCAGTCATTTCCGCTCCTACGGACAATTGGCCGCACCTGCGGTCCCAGGTGCGCACCTGCGAAAACTCAGTTAAAGGGCCAATCCCGCACCTGCGACCATTTCTCCGCACCTGCGGCATCGCAGGTGCGACAAATTCCTTGCACCTGCGGACCTCTCCCTACACAGCCAAATCTTGCACCTGCTCAACCCAGTCCGCTCATGCGGAACCGCATCTGCGGCTCCCCTTCCGCAGGTGTAAAAACACCAGCAACCTGCAAATTTCCAAAAATCACTCCAAACTTCCCATCAACCAGCTGAAATCAAACCCGAGCACCTCGGGGCCCCAACAAAACATACCAACACACCCCATAGCATTATTCCAACTTAGCCGAGCCTTCGAACCCGCAAAATCAACACAAAAACACCAAATTTACATCAAATTCAAGCCTAAGAACTTGAAACTTCTAAATTTCACCAACAACGCCCAAATCAACATTAACACCTCCGATTGACCTAAAATTTTGCAGACATATCCAAAATGACATTAAGAAACTGCTCCAACTTCCGGAATTCCATTCCCACCTCGATAGCCTATTTTCCACTGCCGATCGGAAATCGCAAAAAATTAATTTTCGCCAATTCAAGTCTAATTCTACACCGGACATCACAAAATTATTATGACCACACTCCTAAGTCCCAAATCACCTAACGAAGCTATCCGATCCATAAAATCTGCATCCCGAGATCTTTTACCAGTAAGTCAACTCTCAGTTGATTTTCCCAACTATTAGGCTACTTTAAAAGGCTAAATGCCTAAACACTCACCATAACCCCTCCGGACCCAAACCAACTGATCCAACACATCAAAACTAGGATAGCGATATATATCAAATGCAGAAATAGGGGAAATGGGGTAAATCTCACGGAACGACCGGTCGGGCCGTTACACAGAGTCACTAACCTGACAACTCACCTATGCCTTAAGCAAAATTCTGGATCTTCTAGATCCTAACCCTGGCCCTGACAGGGCCATCTTTTGCACACATTCATTAAATCTCACACACAATCAGCATTTTACTCCTTTCCCTTAGCTGAAACAATGTGCCAACACGCCGACAATTCGCAGCCCTATGAGAAGACAAACCTACAGCCCTACTACAGATGGTGGGACTCCCCCACGTAGCCCGTAGAGACTTCTTGTACCACTCTAGACCCTGATTAGACCCTTTCTCCTTTGATAACACGATCCATGCCAACCGTATTCTTCAACACTTCTTCTCGATACTCTGACCCCACGCAACCGAAGAAACCATAACACCGCCAAACCTAACACATTCCTTCCGATGATGACGACGACTACATGTCGCAGGTGCATATCCCACCTCACTTGAAGACACACGGTCTTACTACTTCATCAACTCCAACCAGACCATTCAGAATCCAAATTCCTTTCCTCTACCGGAACTAAAACATCGAAATCTCGAAATCAAACTCTGAGAAGACCTTTCTTCAACCATTCATCACCCCTAATGCACGGGCAAGCTATCTATCATCATATCAACAACGCATGACAATCAATTGCAAACATCATCACCACCCGAGCACGGCCTTAAGGCTCCCAGAAACACAGCTACTGAGCTGAAATAACACATTACCCTTTTGCACGGCCATAACAACAACCACAACCATTTACACATGGAAGCATCTCGGATTACATTCGTAGCACCATTCCCATTCCACAAATTCCTGATCCATAGCAAGCGTTTCGCAACGCGTAAGATTGAGTATGAATGAACATAGGCATAAGCCTCAAAGGAATCAACTCGCACGATGAAGAATCAAGAAGGGAAGTACTCCTAACAGCCCTGTAGCCTCTCGAAGATAAATACATATGTCTTTGTATCGATCCGCAAGACTCTACTAGACTTGCTCATGACTCGTGAAACATACGGGAACCTAGGGCTCTGATACCATGTTGTCACGACCCAAAATCCCTAAGGTCTTGATGGCGCCAGACATCCATGTCAGGCAAGCCAACTCATTAATTAATTGAAATAACTTTCCGATTTTAACATTTATGAAACATTTCCATTCACTTTTGTACATGATAATCAAATAAAAGTCTGTTAATTAAAAACAGTGATTTATTGATTTCACTTAAGCAATCATATCCCAACACAAATCATGTCCGAAATACAAGTGGACAAGGAAATTGAAAATGAAATAAATACAGTATGAAGGTGACTCTGTCAGCTGCGGATCACCTTCGGATGATGCAACTCGCCTAAGTCTCCGAATCCTCCACATTTCTAGGAAAGTACCTATGCAATAAAAATGCACAGCAAGTGTAGCATGTGTACAAAAACAACGTGTACTCTGTAAGTCGCCAGCCTAACCTCAGGGAGGTAGTAACGAGAGGTCAAATTAGACAGCTACTAGGGTCCGACAATATAATATATGATAGAATATGATGAAATACAGTAGACGTGTAAGACAGTGAGCAGCGAGTACGTATCGAGTACAGAAATCCATGCAACTACCGAGAATAAACAACAAAGTACACTTTCCTTTTAATTTCCAAATATCTTTAGTAAACAATTGCCTCTTTATTTTCTCCCAAATATCTTATCACAAAAAAATCATGTAGAAAACATTTAACAGTTTAACATGCGCATACTGGATAAGAACGGCCCGTACCACAAGTGCACCTCTCAATAAAATACTCATGTCTATGCACTACCGAGGATCGAACGACCCGTACCAAAAGTCCATCTCTCAATATAATATTTCTCTATGTGCACTACCGAGGATCGATTGGCCCGTCCCAAAAGTGCACCTCTCAATACAATAATCATATATATGCACTGCCGAGGATCGAACGGCCCGTACCAAAAGTGTATCTCTCAATATAGTAATCCTCTCCGTGCACTGCCGATGATCGATCGGCCCGTTCCAAAAGTGCACCTCTCAATATAATAATCATATCTATGCACTACCGATGATCGAACGGCCCGTACCAAAAGTGCATCTCTCAATATAGTAATCCTCTCTGTGCACTACCGAGGATCGATCGGCCCGTCCCAAAAGTACACCTCTCAATATAATAATCATATCTATGCACTACTGATATGCACAACCAAGGATCGAACGGCCTGTACCAAAAGTGCATTCTAAATCCGCCATGGCGTACGGCCCGTTCCTATGAGAGTAGGGGAAATAACACTCTGCTCGCGGAATGTAAATTGTGAAGCGGTCACATGTAGACGTGCACAATCAACAATCCACCCCAAATACGTCGGGAACACAAATACCCAAGTAAATGACCGATTTCCCTTTTAAAAACCACAAATAGCATTTAAATCCCTTTCGAAATTCACTTGCCGAGTTTTATATAATTTTTAATAACACAACCTTATTCGAAAATACAATTGCCGGCGAAGGAAATAAATTCTCTTTTTAAATGATTTAGAAAATAAACTCTATTCTTCCTTAGTCATTAAATTAGAATTTCAATTATATTAGTAGTCTAACATCACAGACAAGATCACATGTACAATAGGTAAGGCATGCAAGTGGGTTGTAGGCTACCCGGACATGGCATAGTAGTAGCTACGTATGGACTCCCGTCACCTCGTGCGTATGTAGCCCCCAAAGATAATAGAACATACTTAATTAATTCACCTAGGGGGACAATTTCCCCTCACAAAGTTAGAAAGGAGACTAACCGCGTGTCGACTACCTCTCGGACCAAGGATGCGCCCGAAACTCCGAACTCTACACCCGAGGACTCGTAACTAGCCAAATATTGTACAATTATATCAATTCATGCTCAAAGTAGGGAAATTATCCTATTTATTCAATAAATTCTACATTCTTGAAGAATTCCCAACATTCAACCCCGGGCCTACACGCTCGAATTCTAAAAATTCTCGAAAGAATCACTCACCCATAGCCTAATGATCGTTAATAAACAATTTCTACTTAAATTCATAGCAATAAATGAGTAATTCATCACATTCATCAAGAACCCTAAATTACTACCCAAATCTTGATTTTTCCATGGAAATCCTTAGATGCTAGGATGAAATCTTGTAAAAAGAAGTTAAGGAGCAAAGAAAATGAGTTAGAAATCACTTACCAACATTTTGGAGAAGAAAGAGTGTTTGAAAAATCGCCTCGTACGTCTTTGGGGTCTTGAAAAATGAAAAATAACCAAAAATACCACTTATTTATACTCCTCTCAGGCCCCCCACCATGGTCAGGGAAAAAGGGACCGCGGCCGCGCTAGCAAAGTCAAGAAAAACTGAAGAAAACCAAGAAAAAATGACTGCAGTGACATGCTTTAATAATTTTTCCATAACATTCTCTACAGATTTCCAAATTATGATTTCTGGAAACTAGACATTAAGGGCTACAACTTTTGTTATTGAATCATCTCAAAATTCCTTGTAGATCAAAAGATATAGTCCTCCGAAGTCGAACCAGTGGCCCAGCTCTTCCCCCGCGGACCGCGAAAACACAATTGCGGCCGCGAAGCTCCCTACCGCGGCCAGCACAAAAAGGACCATGGACGGTGGTGGTGGGTTCAGAGATTTGACTTCTCTGACCTGCAACAACTATATATTAAGCCTAAGGACATCCTTGGACTTACCCGGAACTCATCCGAGCCCTCGGAATTTCAAACCGAACGTACCAACAAGTCCTAAATCATCCCACAGACTTGCTTGAGCCTTCGGAACACCCAAAACAATGATAAAACTCAGAATCACACCTCAAAATCCCTAAAATCAAACTTAAGAGCTTTAAATTCTAGAATTCGATAACAATGCGCTGAACCGACCTCCAAACACTTCGAAAAAATTGATTAATCGGGCTATCCTCGACATGAGCAAAGGAGCTTCGATAATATCAGCTCCGAACAATGTAAGGGATTCAAAAAATCAGTCTTCGAGAAAACCTCACGAGGTACTCAATTATCATCGCATATCGACTTATAATCCAGGTTACTATTTGAGTTGTCGAAGAGTCGGACGAACACAAAACATGCCAAGGCATAACTAAACGTTAAAATTCTTTAGCTAGAATGGGGATAATAATAGACATATTAGAGGTCAAAGAGGCTAAGGGCCAACATGTAAGAGCCTAAGGGCCAACTTAAAGAGCCTAAGGGCCAACCTAAAGAGCCTAAGGACCGATCTAAAGAGCTTAAGGGCCAAATTGGAAAAAAGCCTAAGGGACAATGTTTTAAAACCAAAGTATCAATATCTTAAGAACTTATAGGTCAGTGCACACTGTGTTCGAGGCCTCATCCAAGCTAAAGCTCAAAGGCCCCAAAGTTTAAGCTTAGCTCAAATATTAGACCTCAAGGGGTCACCTGTTATCGATTATTGATCAAGCACGAAAGCCTAAGGGTTTTATATTATAAGTCTAGAACATTGAATTGGTTATAGACAAGCATAAAAATTTATTCCAGAAAGCAAGGGAAAGACAGAAAGTGACGAAAAAGAAAATATTCTTTCATATATAATAAGGGTTCACAAAACATATTTACAAAGCTCACGCTTGGTGCCCTTAGACAAAAAAGAAACAAATAGAAGCCTAATCTACCGCCGGGGTCAATTTACCGGATGGAGTCTCTTCAGGAGTAGTGCCTTCGATTGTTTGACCCTCGGCTCCCTGGTCATCAGTGGCTTCTTCCCCCTTGGAGACTTCTTCTTCATCTTCCTCGACGCTCTATGAGCCACTAGCTGAAGCCTCATCAGAAGTAAGTAACGCCACTGATTCTTCCTCTAAAGCCTTCATTCTTTCGATCTCAGCTGAAAGATTGAAGCCCCATACATGTGCTTCCTCGAGAGCCTGTCTTCGAGATTCCAATCGAGCATGGTCGAGGGCTCGAGTCAGCTTGAGCTCTGTCTCTTCATATATCTTCCTGTCTCGAGCATTTGTAGCAATAACATCTTCCCAGTAAGAGGATTTGAGTGTGTCGGCTTCGGACTTAGTTGTGGATAACTCGATCGATTCAGCAGGGAGATCCTTATATTCACTTCTTTCTACCATTGCATCTTGAAGTTGATGCTCAACCAAGCTTAGCTTCTCTCGGAGAGTATCTCTCTCGGAGTCTACCTCATCCATGCACCGCTTGAGCCCTAGGATCTCAGTATCCCTGACTCTAAGCCCCTCCCGCATCAGGTCATTTTTTTGCTTAAGCTGCAAGAATCAAGTTAAGGCATTAAATGCTAAAGTTGAAAATGCACAAAAATAAACATACAAAAACTATATTACCTACTAATCGAGATCGGACCGTTCTCGAGATATCGTCTCCAAACATGCTCGAAGGTCGTGTAGTTCTTCCTCTTTTTTGGCGAAAAGAGCTCTGAACTCATCCGCTTCCGATGAGAATCTCCTACACTTTTCCTCGTAAGGGGCCAACTCAAATGGTGTACTAGAAAAGGACTGAATGTAAAGCATTATGGCCTACAAACGCAAAGGAATGAAATCATAAAAACAAAGAACCAAAACTCAAAGCACGGTTGTGGAGTCAAAAGACTACCTGTTTACAAAGCCTCTCGGCTTCTTAAAAAACGAGGCGTTATGTTCAGGGCCTTCCTCAACCCCGAAAAAATATCCCTCGAACGCGTCATTCTCGCCGCGATAATCCACACATTGGGAGTTTTCATGTTTTAGTCATCTCGTATCAGCCCTGGAGAGAGAATGACGGGCCCGGTGGAGCTTCAGAGCTGGGCTCCCCGAGTTCATTTACCGGGTGCCCCTCGGCTTAGGGCATGCTTTGGCTGCTGGCCGGCTTAGGGACATCATTTGACTTACCCTCAAGAATTTCTTCAGCTCGAGGTGAGGCAGCATCAACAACTTTTGGTTCAGAACCCTTCGTCTAAACAGTCGTCGACTCAACAGGCTTCAAAGCAGTCGTGCTTCCTATTTCCCTAAGTATTAGCGGGCAGTCATCTTTCTCTTCTCCATCAACACGAATACTCTTTGCCACTTCCGAATTTAAGGCCGTTGAATCGACCTTAGGCTTTTGAACTTTATCATTCTTCGGCTTCGGGGACTCAGTCGGTGATATCTTCTTTCTCTTATTATCCTTAATGGGTTTTGGGGTATCTTCTCCCCCAGGCAAGGGTTCCCTCATCAAAACGACCTCTCCTAGGCCTGCATAGGGTGAGAGTACTATCGAGACATGTTATCTCAAAAGAGTTCAAGTATGACAGAAATAAAAATCACCATGGTTTTAGCCTCCCATCGAGTCTTGGGCAGGTCACGCCACATGCGCTTGATATACGGGCGGGTCGAATCGAGTAGTCGGACCCAGCCTGGGACATCCATGACCGCACCACGATACCACTCGACAGTTGTATCATCAGAGGGATTTAGTTCAAAAGGAAGAAAAAATATTTAATTGATGAAATATGTTCACTTACAATTCATATTCCATTCCTCGGGGAATGTCATCCTTTTAGTGGGGATCAACTATGAGATTCTAACTTGTACAAAATGGCTCATCCACCCTCTGTCCTTATCCTCGTCGATGCTTGAAAAGAATACCTTCGAAGCCCGATGTTGTAGCTTAATCAGGTCGCCTCGATAATGTCGGGGGCTACATTCTAATCAGATGGTCGGGGTTAAAAGGCATCCCCTCGACCATGTTCGAAAAGTACATAATCATGTAAAAGATGCGCCAGAATGATGGATAGATTTGGCTGAGTGTCTCCCCTTGTACCACCTACCCCCATCGGCAATCATCCTTCACTTTCCCAGTTTTAGTTACTAGGCTAATGTATCAGAACATGGGT
Organism: Nicotiana knightiana; assembly: GCA_005239525.1. Taxonomy (NCBI): domain Eukaryota; kingdom Viridiplantae; phylum Streptophyta; class Magnoliopsida; order Solanales; family Solanaceae; genus Nicotiana; species Nicotiana knightiana. The sequence continues at coordinate 89,699 of ML416660.1, read as the reverse complement.
TCACGTCGCCCCGGTTTCGAAGAAGGTTTGTCGACTTTGAAATCGGAGGACGTTTCACAAGGTCTAGGGATGCACTCCTTGGTACGAGGAGGCACTACTTCTTTGCTCTTAGACGAGCGTGACGATGAAAGGACATTCTTATCTTCGGGAACGATTTTAGAGGTCTTTGCCATTTTTGCTGTGAAATTTCAGGAGAAAAGGAAGAAATTGGTTGAGAGATGAACACTAGAAAGAAGTAAGAATAGTTGTTGAAGATCTGAAGATGTAGTGAAAAGTAAAGGTTTAAGGACTGAAGGATTGGGATATTTATAGGGGCCAGTTATGCGTGTTGTAGAAGACAAAAGGACGGCCAAGCGCTGTAATCGATTTGAAGCTTTTCGAGAATCGTGCAAACATGACTTTTGAACATCCCTTTTGTCACATCAATTGCCTACATGAAATAACTGACATTGTGATACAGATATTGAAGAACCAAAGAATTCAAATCGTTTCTTATAATTTCACTCTAAGAGACGCGGGGACTATCTGTATACGGTAAAAATCAGGGAAGTCTGATTTTAAGGACTCTATGGCGTTCCAAACCCGATCACGAGCGGCTCGATGCAGAATCTGGAGTTCGACTTTGAGGTGCGTCCCTCGAGAGAGTATATCAAAGGCTTATCGCAGTATATCTCGGGGCGGTATAAAATCGATGACTGTCATGGAAAGACAGGGAAATTCCCAAGGACACGTGGTTAGAACTGATAAGGTCTGCAAGATATAGTACAAGTCTATACTGAGTCGTTATACAGGTGTACCAATAGTATTTCTATGTCATAAATAGGCATGTACTATGTTGGAATTCTCCCCTCCTATATAAAGGGTATCCCTATCATTTTGAAGGGGACATGAACATTGTTACTGCAATAGAACATTCTCTGCTTTTTTCGTGGTCAACACTATCTCTCAACTTTATTGCTCCTTATTTAGTGTTCTTAATTTATTGCTATTATCCGAACTCGATGCCCTCAATTCCAGTGAGCTCGAGGACCCAGTATTTTGACAACTTTGGTTTGCTTACCTCATTTTCCTTACTTACATTCATTACTTCTTGACTATTAAGTAGTAGTGGAAAAATTGCATATTTTTAGAACCACAAATCATATATAATTGTTAATACCATTTTCAAGGTAAACATGTATAATTTACCACATTCGAAAATTGTAATAATGATAATTATCCAAAATTAAATTGCATAATTATTATTGCAACAACCAAGAAAAATAAAAAAGGGTTGTTATAATCATAAATCAAAATAAAGACGTGTCCTTACTTTTTATAAGTATATAAATCAGGTTGCTTAAGACAAAGGATAATTGGGCAAAATCCCAAATTTATTTACACATAAGAAGGTGATAATCCACCTCTAAATTGTTTTAGCGCAAAATATTGTGTCTAGGTTATTTTTGAACTCTAAATACTCCACTTAAAAGAAAATACCACACTAATATAATATGTAATGGTATCAAGATTGTAAACTTACAGGGTCTCATAATAATAATGTCTTAAATCCTCTATAACCTCCTAATAGGCATAATCCCTTCGAACTCATGTGGGTTTACCATGGCACATCCTAATGTTAAGGTATGCGATGTAACATTCTTCCCCCTTTTAGAACATTCGTCCTTGAATGTTATCTCTTTGCGATTTTCAAAACATTCTCTAGGGTCTCCTCTATACTAAACTAAAACTCAATCTATATCTGATGTCTCGATTATTCACAACATTTTGTACTTCAGTATCTCGTATCTTCTTCACCTTTACTTTATCTAACTTACTTTCAATCTCGCATCATAGCTTCTGTCACTTTCATAACCTCTCTTCCATATAGGTAGAAATTACATATACGCCTTAAAGCTCTATTGCAATACTTGCACCTCTGGTGCATATTCGGTGGAAACTTTATACTGAGTTCCTACGACTTAGATCTATGGTACGATCTGAAAGCAAAAAAGGGTGACATTTCCTAAATTTCCTATAGCCTCTCAATTATATATGTGGCGCGCAACACACCCATAAGTGAGACTCTACTAGGCACATCTTTGCAGGGTCCCTAGGAAATGGCCCGCTCTGATACTACTTTGTCATGCCCCAAAACATGGGAGGCGTGGCTGGCCCCGCTGCCTAACTGGCCCGAGCGCACCATACCCATAGTTAGCTGAACTCATTCTTTTTGTAACTATCATGGGCCCACATGGCCACGACTCATAATGTAAAAATTGAACTTCTGTCTACAAAGCCTCTAAGATTATGTAAAATCAAACAGGACAGGGCGCCGGCTTACCCATACATCTATAGCAAAACACTAACACAATGACTAAAAGACTCGGCCGCACTCCAAATGAGGTGGAGTCTTACCGATCCTTCGCTGAAGGCAAACCTCGTGTACTATGAGGGCTCGTCAATTTGATTATTTATACCTGTAGGCATGAATGCAGAGTCCCCAACAAAAGAACGTCAGTACGAATAATGTACTGAGTATGTAAGGAAATATACTGAAAGCTGAAACTGAACCGATAATATGATAACTGAAAGTAAATGGAAGTCAAAGATAATCTGAAGATATGCTTACTTGCTGATAGTGACACAACTCTCTCAATATAGTAAATAAACTAGTTGTCCAGCCCTATACGGCTCGGTATATATATATATATATATATATATATATATATATATATATATATATGTAACCGATGTACCGTAGTAGGTTAGATCATACGCGCTCGGCGATATTAGACTTTGTATCTCGACCAACTAGGCTCGCTCATTGGTGCTCGACCATAATAGGCTCGGTATATAACTGACCATCTGATCTGAGATTGCCTAATAGGGGCCTGCCCATCGATTATAGCTTGATGGTAATTGAAAATACTGTAATATTGTATATATATAAACTTTCTGCTCTCTTGACTGGAAAAGAAAAATATTAAATTGCATGGCACATACTTTTAAGATCTTTGTACTCTTATTCTCTTGGTTTCCAAGAAGTTATTTGACTATTATATGAATCTTTATCAATATGTAAAGTAGAGGGTTATCACGTACTCACATAGCATATAATACCCTATAACTGATCATCATGTCACCTTCCAGTTCTAGGCGGAGATCGTAATTACTGATAGGCATGTTGTACTTAGAAGACTAGGAAAAATATAACTAAATTCCGAAATATGATTTTTTTCTTTTTACCTAGTTATCAAACTTGTGTAATTATGAGATCATGTCAAAAGGAAGGAAGGGCTTATCCTTAATATACCTGTTAATAACTTCACAATCGCTTTATCGTCTAACTCCACCGTCATAAAATTCATTGACCTTTGAGATTTCCATGATATAACAACTCCATCATCAAAGTCACAATTACGTAAACTTAATGTTACCAACGACGAGCAAGTGTAAAATGTTCGAGGCAATATGTACACCTTAAAAAAGTTGAATTCAAAACAACATGTTTCACTTTACTTCTTATAACATAAGTAAGCCACTGATCGATATGCAAGCTATAACTAGGCATGTCCCAGCAGTCGAAATAAAATTTTCTTATTTTCGAAGAAGTACGTTGCGAAAATGCGTAGTCTACAAAGGGTACAAATATTTCTCCTTCTTACGGAGATTCACAACGTAAAGTGAGATTATCAATAGAAGTCTAGAGGTACTTCCACCGTTTTGAGACAAAACCAAAAGAGTTTTAAAACATGCAATGGCTACCAGCAACAATTAGCCTTATGAGACAGAAAAAAACCAAAAATGGAACTTTTCCCTAATCATATGCTACCTAATCTAATATTACTTAAGAGTCATATGTTTGGTTAGTGTCTTGCTGCCACGTGGGGTGGGTGGAGATTTATTAATCATTATCTACTTATTAGGTAATTAGGTAGTGTACCGTTACCCTGTAATTAACTAATTACCCGCATAATTAAGAATTATTTCATATTACTTAAAATTCTATTTATTATTTTTTTTAATATACTTTATACATCATACTACCATGGTCATATAGTACCTTATAAAATAAATACATACACTATTATTTTATTAAAACGTCCATGTAAAAATATATATATACACATAGTTTATCAATTTCTAATATCATATAAAGAGTAATAATTTCCGTACGCTTCATTCTTAAAATGGTAAAATTCTTTTCTTGTGAGAAAATAATTTTTATAGAATAAATAAAATATCATTTATAAACTTTCTCATATTATGTGTATAATTTACCATATTCGAAAATAGTAATAGTGATAACTATCCAAAATTAAATTGCATAATTATTATTGCAACAACCAAGAAAAATGAAAAAAATAGTTGTTATAATCATAAATCATAATAAAGATGTGTCCTTACTTTTTATAGGTATATAAATACGGTTGCTTAAGATAAAGGATAATTGGCAAAATCCCAACTTTATTTACACACAAGAAGGTGATAATCCACCTTTAAATTGTTTTAGCAGCAAAATATTATATATAGGTAATTTTTTTACTCTAAATACTCAACTTAAAAGAAAATATCACACTACTATAATATCTAATGCAGATTTTAAACTTAGAGGGTCTCATAATGATAATGTCTTGAATCCTCTATATCCTCCTAACAGACATAATCCCTTCGAACTCATATGGATTTACTACGACACATCCTAATGCTGAAGTACGAGATTCAACAGTATTGTTAGATTTCGAGGTAAATGATGTCGTGAAGGGTGTTTAATTCAATTGAAGTGGGATCGAGCAAAAACGGTTTGAAACAATGCACAACGCTTCACTGAAACCGCATATGAGAAACACTATTCGCATCTATGACCTCGCGTCTGCGAGGTAGAAGACCGCATTTGCGGAATTGAGCTGCTATGCACTGGAACCGCATCTGCAGTAAGAATCCGTGCATGCAGAATCGCTGGTGTGACTATTTGGTCTGCATCTACGGAGAAGGGAATTGCACACAGGCTCGCATCTGCGATGAATTATCCGCATCTGTGGAGACGCATTTGTTGTGCTTATGTATTGAACGATTTTTATTTACTATGAAGTGAGTTGTTGTTTATTTAATTATACTTTTTTTTAATGTTTCCAAAGGGATTAGCTAACCCCCATGACTCGCCTATTAACTTCGTATTAATTTGAGAAAGATTATTTGGGTTTGGGAAAGATTAATTAACAATAACTTGAGGCTTTAACCATCATTTTATAGATTCTACCTAGGGATATGATTGAACTACTTGTAGACATATCAGGGTGTGCTTAATCTCTTGATTGTTTTAGGGATATTCATTTAGGAAGTCTTGTTAGTCTTTGGAAGAAGCTAGTATAGAATTGTTACCCCTGGCTAATTAGTATAAACTCGCTCGTATTTGTAAAATCGTGAAATACATTGGATCGTTACTTGAGTGTAATTCCCGATGCATCCATTCATGTAGCCAATAATTATTTTACTTGCCTTCTAGGGTAGTTTACATTTTCGCATTTAGTTATAAATATTTTCACAAACAAATTTTAAGTGTTTGGCATTGCACAGTAAGTGATAGTTCTCTCACATTCCTAATCGCCTTCATATTATTCTCTGTGGGATTCGACCCTCACTCATAGTTGGGCAAATTATATTGCAAGCGACCATGTCCATTTATTTTTTAGTAGTGGATTTGGACGTCATCAACTACTCACTTTTAACTTTTATAAAGCTTACTATTATGATCGTGTGGTACCTTGTATGACGCTAGTCCACGAATAATGGGTATTTTAGCCCGGGCCGAATTTTATCCCAAATTGACAACCTTCAAAAAAATTCATTTTCTTTAATTGGCTTAACCTCTCACCTTTATGAATTTACTAATCACTGGTTTGAAATTGTCACGACCCCAAATCCTAAGCCGGTCGTGATGACGCCTATCGTGGAACTAGGCTAGCCAACCATTTTAGATTATCAATATATTTCATAATTTCCCTAAATTTAGCGGATTTTAAAAATATCATAAATAGATAAAACAAATAGACATTTCCCGAAAACCTGGAGTCAACTATCATGAGCATCTAAGACTGGAAATACATTGTACAACGATGTCTTGCTACAACCAAAGTATGAGGTAAAAAAGAGTAAAAGAAACTATAATCTGAGGGAAGGAAAGGAGGTGAGCTGGGGATGCTGAGCAGCTACCTCAATCCTCGGACAACTCCAAGATTGTCCGGAAATCAACTAGTGAGATAGTCCAGTACCTGGATCTGCACACAGAGGTGCAGGGACTAACACGAGTACGCAAACTCAATAAGTAAACAATGTAACTAAAAACTTGAGTGTAGTAACGAGTCATTTAAATCATATAAATCCATACAATGAATAACAATGAAAATGAGCGAATCAAGTAAGAAATCCACAATTCCGAATATTTCAAAAAAACCCCGGTTTTCATTTAGAAATCTCGTGTGAAAAATTTTGTCCATCATTTATTATTAGAGGCTCAGTGTAAAGAAGAGTGAAAACAGAATTTTCATAGAATATAAGCCCCTCAAGCACAGTATCGCTCACAATAAAACCTCTCGGGCAAGCTTCTCAGTCGCTCGTGACTCCACTATCAGTATCTCATGCTCTCACTTAACACTCATACTCAGTAAGTACCATGAACACACACAACTGCTGTGGCGGGAAGCCCGCTCCACTACATTTATACATACATACACACATATATACATACATATATATATATATATACATACATATATATATATATATATATATACTGCTGCGGGGTGCAGCCCGAGCCAGATATATAACATATATTGCTACGGTGTGCAGCCCGATCCATATAATAGTCGACTGCGCTCACTAGGGGTGTATAGCCTCCTGGAGTGGCTCCTTCAGCCCAAGAGCTATATCTACTGGGCATGTAGTCCGATCCAATATGTATACTGATGTAGCGTGCAACCCAATCCATATATATAACATATATTTCTTCGGCGTGCAGCCTGATCCATATATGTTTAATCTATATTGCTGCGGCGTGCAGCCCGACCCACATATAATATATAACAAATATATTGATGTGGCGTGCAGCCCGTTCCATAACTATCCTCACATACCCGACGCTCAGCCTAATCACATATATACTGTTGCAGCGTGCAACCTAATCCATAGCTATCCGTACATACTCGGCTCTCGGCCCGACTCAGTCACCCTCACAAGCCACTTGGGCAAGTTATCTCAACTCACAGGGCTCAGCCCCTAATACTTTTCAGAGTTTTCAAAGCAGTGTGATAACACTAAAAATAACCACAGTTAGGAAATAATGACTGAGTTAACAATTTACTAACATGATAGTGGTAGAATAGTGTAAACGTACCCCCTAAGGGTCTAAACAGGTCGGCCCAAGGCCCCAATCATGGCTCACAGCCCATATACAAGTATAAATTTCTAAAATACAGGATATAATAAGGTTTCAAATCGAATACGCGACTTAATAGTCGCTACGGGACGGACCAAGTCCCAATCCCTATCGGTGCACGTCCCCACGCTTGTTACCTAACATGTGTGTCACCTCATTTATCAACACAATAACAGATAACGGGGTGTCATACCCTCAGGTTTAGAGTTACAATCATTATTTAACTCAAAACAACCCAAAAGCTACTTCGCGATGTGCTTGCCCCTCAAATTGGTTCCCAAATGCTCTGAATCAAACCAAAAATCAGATTAACATCATCAATATACGCTAATGGAACAAAACCCAATCGAAAGATACAAATTTTAACACAATTCTCGAAATTCGGCCAAACCCGAGCCCCGGCCCACGTCTCGAAATTCGATAAAATTTACATAACTAGAATCCTCATTCTCCCACGAGTCTATAAATACCAAAAACTCCACAATCGCACAATAATTGTCCACTAAAATCACCAAAAGAATTTCCAATCTTCCTCCCCATTTTACCCAACTCTTTCCACTTTAATTCTTCAAATTCCAAGCCTAATCTGAAACACAATAGCATAGAAACGAGTTATATAGTCCGGGAACTTACCTCCACTGAAGACCCTCGAAGACCTTCTTCAATTTTCTCTCAAAGAAGCTCCACCCGCATGTAACAATGGAAGATTAACCAAAATTTCACGAAGGTATTCTTTTATACTGTTCTGCCCAGTTAATCCGCAACTCCATTCCGACCCCGATAGCCTATTTTCCACTACCGACCGGAAATCGCCAATAACTAACTTTCGCGAATTCAAGCCTAATTCTACACCGGACATCAAAACTTCATTCCAAACACACTCCTAAAGAAGATATCCGAACAATAAAAGTCGCATTCCGAGGTCGTTTACCAATAAGTCAACTCTCAATTTGACTTTTCAACTATAAGGCTACCTCAAGAGGATAAGTGCATCTGTTCTCACCACGACTACTCCGAACTCAAACCATTCGATCCAACAGAACATAAACATGCTAAGCAATATATAATAAAGCAAAAATGGGGAAAACGGGGTTAATCTCATGAAATGACCGGCCGGGTCGTTACATCCTTCCCCTTTTAAACAAACGTTCATCCTCGAACAGGTCTAGAAACATACCTGGAATCTCAAATAATTGAGGATATCTGTTCTGCATCTCCCGCTCGGTCTCCCTAGTGGCATCCTCCACCGGCTGTCCTCTCCACTGAACCTTCACGGAAGCTATATCCTTAGATCTCAGTTTTCTAACCTGACGACCCAAAATAGCCACTGGCTCTACCTCATATGACATATCACCCTCGAGCTAAACTGTGCTGAAGTCCAAAACATGAGACGGGTCACCAACATACTTCTAAAGCATCGAAACATGGAGCACCGGATGAATACTCCATAAACTGGGAGGCATGCAAGTCTATAAGCCACTTCCCCAACCCTCTGAAGCACCTCAAATGGCCCAATGAACCGGGGACTCAGCTTTCCCCTCATCTCGAATCTTATAACACCCTTCATGGGTGACACCTTCAGTAGTACCTTCTCCCCAACCATGAAAGACACATCTCGGACCTTCCGGTCCGCATAACTCTTCTTCCAAAACAGCGTTGTGCGAAGCCGCTCCTAAATCAACTTCACCTTACCCAACGCATCCTAAACCAGGTCGGTGCCCAATAGCCTAGCCTCGCCCGGCTCAAACCAACCAACCAGAGATCTACACCTCTTACCATATAAAGCCTCATACAGCGCCATTTGGATACTCGACTAATAACTATTATTATATGCAAACTCCGCGAGTGGCAGAAACTGGTCCCATGAACCCACAAAATCAATGACACATGCATGAAACATATCCTCCAAAACATGAGGATGAAACATTGTGATCAACTCTACCTAAGTACCCAACTCTCTCTGTACGACTCTCCAAAACTGAGATGTGAACTAAGTACCCCTGTCAGAAATGATAGAAACTGGAACCACATGCAATCAGACAATCTCCCTGATATAAATCTCTGCTGACCGCTTCGAAGAATAAGTAGTACCAAGAGGAATGAAGTGTGCGTACTTGGTCATCCGATCCAGAATAACCCATATAGCATCAAACTTCTTCGAAGTCCGTGGGAGTCCAACTACAAAGTCCATGGTGATTCGCTCCCAGTTCCACTCCGGAATATCAAATGTCTGGAGCAATCCACCTGGCCTACGGTGCTCATACTTGACCTGCTAACAGTTGAGACACCGAGCCACAAACTCAACAATATATCTCTTCATCCGCCTCTACCAATAATGTTGTCTTAGATCCTGATACATCATCGCGGCACCTGGACGGATTGAATACCGTGAGCTATAGGCCTCAGCTAGAATCAAATCTCGAAGCCCATCCACATTGGGCACGCAAATCCGGCCCTGCATTTTCATGACCCTATCATCACCAATAAACACATCCGTGGCATCATCTCGACGGACCCTGTCCTGAAGAACAAACATCTGTGGATCATCACACTGGCGTGCTCTTATCTGATCATAAAGAGAAGACCTGGAGCTACACAAGCCAATACCCGCGGAGGCTCTGACAGATCCAATCTCACCAACTGACATGCTAAAGCCTGAAAATCAAGTGCTAAAGGGCGCTCTACTAATGGAAGGTAGGCTAAACTCCCCAAACTCCCCGCTTTGCGACTCAGGGCATCGGCCACTACATTGACCTTCCACGGATGATATAAGATAGTGAGGTCATAATCCTTGAGAAGCTCCAACCACCTCCTCTGACGCAAATTCTGGTTATTTTGCTCAAGCAAATGCTGCAAACTACGGTGATCCGTGAAAGTCTCACAATGCACTCCATACAAATAATGACGCCAAATCTTCAAGGCGTGAACAATAACTACTAGCTCAAGATCGTGCACTGGATAATTCTTCTCATGCACCTTCAACTGTCTGGATGTGTAGGCAATCACCCTACCGTCCCGCATCAAAATTGCTCCAAGGCCAACTCTCGAGGCATCCAAATAAACCGATAAGAACCTGTACCCGTTGGCAAAATCAATACTGGAGCTATAGTCAAAGCTGACTTGGGCTTTTGAAAGCTCACCTCACACTCCCCAATCCACCTGAACTGAGCACCTTTCTGGGTCAGTCTGGTGATAGGTGCAACAATTGATGAAAATCCCTCTATGAAACAGCGGTAGTACCCTTTCAAACAAAGGAAACTGCAAATCTCAGTAGCTGATGACGGTCTAGGCCAACTCTACACTACTTCTACCATCTTTGGATCAGCCTGAATATCCTCACTGGACACCACGTACCCCAAGAATGCTACTGAATCAAGCCAGAACTCACACTTCCAAAATTTTGCATACAATGTCTTCTTTCTCAAGGTCAGAAGCACAACTCTCAAATGCTGCTTATGATCTTCCCGAGATCGGGAATACACCAAGATATCATCAATGAACACGATGAAGAAATAATCTAGATAAGGCCGGAATACACTATGCATCAAGTGCATAAAGGCTGCTGGGGCATTCGTCAACCCGAATGACATAACCTGACACTCGTAATGACTATATCTAGTCCTGAAAGCAGTCTTCGAGATGTCTGACCCCTGAATCTTCAAATGATGAAAGCCGGAACGCAAGTCAATCTTACAAAATACTCTAGCACCCGGCAACTGATCAAACAAGTTATCTATACGAGGCAAGGGATATTGGTTCTTCACCATAACTTTGTTCAGCCGCCGATAGTCAATACACATACGCATAGAACCATCCTTCTTCTTTACAAAAAACACCACTGCACCCCAAGGTGACACACTAGGTCTCATGAACCCCTTATCTAGGAGTTCCTGAAGCTGTTACATTAATTCTTTTAGCTCCACTGGTGCCATATGATAAGGTGGAATAGAAATAGGCTGAGTGCCTGGCACCAGGTGAATACCAAAATCAGTGTCCCTATAAGGCGGCATGCCTGGCAGGTCTAGAGGAAACACGTCCGGAAAGTCACGGACCACAGGAACCAAATAAATAGCGGGAGTCTCACCACTGACATCCCTCACAAAAGCCAGATATGATAAACACCCCTTCTCAACCATACGCTGAGCCTTCAGGTAGGAAATCACCCTACTAGGCACATAACCAGAATAACCTCTCCACTCAACCCTCAGACATTCGTGCATAGCTAAAGTCACGGTCTTAGCATGACAATCAAGAACGGCAAGACATGAAGATAACCCGTCCATTCCAAATATCACATCAAAATCGTCCATGCTGAGTAACAGTAGGTCCACTCGTGTCTCCAGACCCCCAATAGATATCACACACGATCAATACACATGACTCACAACAATAGCATCACCTACCGGAGTCGACACATGAACAGATGTAACTAAGGACTCACGAGGTATATCTAGAGAATGGGCAAAATATGAAGAAACATAGGAATATGTAGAACTAGGGTCAAATAAAGCCAATGTATCTCAGAAACAGAGTAAGACAATACATGCGATCACTGCATCAGAGGCCATAGCATTTGGCCTGGCTGGAAAGGCATACATACGGGCCTGACCTCCACCTGCCCTACCTCCCCCTCTAGGGAGGCCTCTAGCTGACTGACTACCACCCCTGGCTGCCTAGGTGGGTGGTGAAGTAACTCGAGCTGAAGTCGAAGGCTGGCCCCTTAGCTAAGATGGACCTCCAAGAAGATGAGGACACTGCCTCCTCATATGCCCGAACTCTCCACACTCATAACAACTCCTTGGAGTTGGAGACAGGGACTGAAATGAACCCCTGGCACCAGAATGGCAACTAGGAGAACCATGCATAGAAAAACCCTGAGCTAATGGTGCTCGGGCTGTACTCTCAGCTGGAAGGGAACCGAATGAAGAATCGCCTAGTTGAAAACCGCGAGGATCATGCCCCAAAGATACACCACTATAGGCTAGAAGGCCTGATCGAGGAGGCCTGAATGAAGGACCCCTGCCATGCTGAAACTGCCCCCGAAAGGAGCACTACTAGAACCACCCGATCCATGAGGCCTCTTGGCCTCCCTATCTACCCGCTCCTAGTGGCGGAGCGGCTCAATATCTCAAGCAATATCAACAACCTGCTCGAATGTAGCATCTGATACTCTCTCCCTGGTAATTAAAAGGTGGAGCTGGTAAGTAAGGCCATCTATAAACCTCCTAATCCTCTCCCTATCAGTAAAGACCAACTCTGTAGCATGACGGGCCAACTCCAAAAATCACATCTCATATTGCGTCACTGATAGCTCCCCCTGATGCAGCTGCTAAAATGTCTGGCGCTGCTCTTCCCGGTGAGACTGGGGTACATACTTCTCTAAGAAGATAGTGGAGAACTGCTGCCAGGTAAGGGGTGCTGAATCAACAGGCCTACGAATCTCAAAGGACTCCCACCAAGTGAAGGCGGCACCAGAGAACTGAAAAGTAGCAAATATGACCCCACTAGTCTCCAAAATCCCAGCAGTACGCAGCATCCTCTGACACTTATCTAGAAAACCCTGGCTATCCTCGCCCTCAGCACCAGTAAATGTCGTAGGTGTAGTCTACTAAACCTCTCCAGCCTACGCTGCTGATCATCTAGCATAGTTAGGACCACGAAGTTCTGAACTGGAGCAAACGGCTGGGCCTGAACCACCCCGGTGTCTGCTGGCCCTGAGTAGCCTGCTCAGGTGTCCGAGCAACTGGAGTATGACTGCCTCCCCCAACCTGAGAAGTAGCGGCAACTGCTTGAGCAAGGGTGGTACACACCGTCAAGATCTGGGTCAAGGTAACCTGAAGACCTAGAATAACAATAGGCACTGTCGGTGCTTGAGCATGTCCTGCTGGAGTATATGTGGCGGGAACCTGATCCTGAACAGTAGGGGGATCAACCGATACTGCCCTGGCTGCCGCACGGGCTGGCCCCCTACCTCTACCACGACCTTGACCGCTGCCTCGACCCCTTACTGGTCTAGTCGGTGGCTTATCGACCTGATCTGTGGCACGAGTCCTCACCATCTGTGAGAGAATGAAACAACAGAAGTTTAGATTTCCAGAATCAATCAAATGGCACGACAGAATTCAAGAAAAAAAATAAGATTGTTCCTACGGATTCTGTAGCCACTCGAAGATAAGTACATACATCTTCGAGATCCGCAACACTCTACTAAAATTGTTCATGACCGTCGAGTCCTATGTAACCTAGGCTCTGATACCAACTTGTCGTGACCCCAAATCCTAAGACGACCGTGATGGCGCCTATCGTGGAACTAGGTTGGCCAAGCATTTCAGATTATCAATATATTCCATAACTTCCACAAATTTAGCAGATTTTAAAAATATCAGAAAGGGATAAAATAAATACACATTTCCCCAAAACTTGGAGTCAACTATCATGAGCATGTAAGACTGGAAATACAATGTACAACAATGTCTTGCTACAACCAAATTCTGAGGTACGAAAGGCCAAAAGAAACTATAATCTGAAGGAAGGAAAGTAGGTGAGCCGGTGACGCTGAGCAGCTACCTCAATCCTCGAACAACTCCAAGCTCGTCCGGAAATCAACTAGCGAGATGGTCCGGTACCTGCATCTGTACACAGAGGTGCAGGGAGTAACGTGAGTACGCCAACTCAGTAAGTAAACAATGTAACTAAAAACTTGAGTGTAGTGACGAGCCATTTAAATCATATAATTCCATCTAATGAATAACAGTGGAAATGAGCAAATCAAGTCAGAAATCTACAATTCTGAATATTTAAAAAAAACCCCGGTTTTGATTTAAATATCTCATATGAAAACTTTTGTCCAACATTTATTATAAGAGGCTCAGCGTAAAGAAGAGTGAAAATAGAATTTTCATAGAATATAAGCCCCTCGGGCACAATATCACTCACAATAAAGCCTCTCGGGCAAGCCTCTCAGCTGCTCGTGACTCCACTATCGGTATCTCATGCTCTTATTTAACACTCGTACTCAGTAAGTACCATGAACACACACAACTGTTGTGACGGGCAGCCCGCTCCACAAAATTTATACATACATATATATATTTATATTGATGCGGCGTGCAGCCCGATCCATATAAATAACATATTTTCTACGGCGTGCACCCCAACCAAATAATAGTCGACTGCGCTCACTGGGGTGTAGACTCCTGGAGGGGATCCTTCAGCCCAGATGCTATATCTACTGTGATGTGTAGCCCGATCCAATATGTATACTGCTGCAGCGTGCAGCCCGATCAGTATATATAACATATATTGCTGCGGCGGGCAACCCGATCCATATATATATAATCTATAACTATCCTCACATACTCGGCGCTCGGCCTAATCACATATATACTGCTGCGGCGTGCAGCCCGATCCATAGCTATCCTTACATACTCGGCTCTCGGCCTGACTCATTCACCCATACAAGCCACTTGGGCAATTTATCTCAACTCACGGGGCTCAGCCCCAAATACTTTTCACAGTTTTAAAAGTAGTGTGATTACAGTAAATTAACCACAGTTAGGAAACAATGACTGAGTTCACAATTTACTAATAGGATAGTGGTAAAATAGTGTAAAAGTACCCCCTGAGGGTCTAAACAGGTCGGCCCAAGGCCCCAATTGTTATGACCCAAACTAGAGGATCATGACTAGTACCCGGGCCATACTCGCCGAGCACCAACGTACATTTTATCTAATCTTCTTATTATCTTTAAGGACTGACAATATCAGTATAAGTGGTAGATATGGATTATGAACACCAAAAAAAATTATAGATAATGGAATGAACATGGATAACATGTGATAATAAGACTGTCAAGAAACTACATATAAGTTAGGAACTACCACGCTTCCATGAAAGACTATACAACAAAAATCACCCGACAAGGCATACCAAACTATACATAAGCCGACACCTGTCTATGAGCCTCTAAAGGAGCATAGGCAATGCAAAATAGTCAGAACAGGGCCCTGAGATACCCATAATATCTATAACAAAAATGCATACCAAGACCACGGCAAGTCCGGAGAAGGGATTTCACCTATAACCGCTGAATTGGNGGGGGGGGGGGGGGGGGGACTGCGTCTACCTGTCTATCAGGACTTGCAGCACGACATGCAACATCCAAAAATAAAAAGGACATCAGTACGAATAATGTACTAAGTATGTAAGGCGGGTCAATATAAATATGAACAATAATGTAAAGTGAGGTAGAGAATATACAACTTGTAACATCTGAGTGCTTCTAAGAGACAGTAACATGAAATTCATGATACATATATATACATAATCTTTTAAAAACATCCGCATCTCTGGGCATCATCATCATGGTATCAACATCCGCCTTTGTGGGCATCATCATATCATACCCGGCTCTGATCAGTGATTTCACAATAGGTTCCATACCCGGCCGACTATAGTGTGGCTCGATAGAGTAAAATAGATACATATATATAATGCATGTAGGACTCATTGGAATCATTTTCTAAACATTTCGGAGTGACGTAAGGTCGATATTCTCCGTACACAGTATTAGGATTAACTCTTGATTAAGAATATTATAAGAATCAGGAAGTACCAACAACATTGATAACATAAGAATAAGAGGAACAATCTGAACATCAATTGTTCCATAAGAAGGGAAATAATGTAAGTACTGCTAGCTTCAAAGAGTAGAGTATCTTTGGAAGCTCGTTCATTGCATTATGTACAATCAGAGTCATGCAAAAGAAGGAAAAGGATAGCCTCACATACCTTGTATATACTGCCCCAATCACAAGCTATGTAATTTTCATGACTCCTTAGTCTACAATAAGAGAAACAACAATATTGTTATCATTTAAGCGTCATAACTATTGATCGACCACAACCTATTATACGATGAAACGGGAAAGACATAACCTATATATATGACTTCACACAAGTCAAAACAATCACCAAACAGCCCAAACAACATCAATAATAATCAAATTGATCCTCCCAAAACAGTCCACCCACAACCTAATAACTTCATACATAAGACGAGCACCGTAGTCGTGTCAAACGACCCGGAAATGTTACGACGAACGACCAGCCCACAACCCTACATCTATATGGTTTTTCTCCACACCCTTCCTCCTCTAAAAATCCACAATACAGTAGTAAAATACGCAGCCCAACAGCAACACAAAACAGTGCGCAAAACAGTCCGCGACAAGTGAATAACTCGAACTCACGGCTTCGGATCACCGTCCCGTGCGTTCTTAAAAGTATAAAATGAATTACCATGAATTTACAGAAAAAGAAATGGATGAAATAGAGAATTAAACGCACCTTACTTGCTGTATAACTCAGCCTTTATCTTGGTTCTTCAAACTCTAGGGTTTACCCCCAATTTGAACTTGAAAGAGAGGGAAAATCAATTAGGGTTTGTAGATAATTTTTGGGAGGAAGTTTGCAGGGGTTTAGGTCTGGTTATTTGTGAAATATAATGAGTGATATATTGCAGGAGATAAGAATTTTAATGGGCTCTTTGGATGACCCGAAATTGCCTCTTTTTGGGCTATCATTTGACCAACTAGGTGACCCACCTACTTGTCACCTAGCAGCTTGTGCAGTCTCGCGAAAACTTCTATACCTCACTACTCCAATGTTGTATTGATAATCGGTTTAATGCGTTGGAGACTAGACTCAAATATATTCAATTTGGTGGGTATATCACCCTGTAATTACAAGTATATTGAGGGAAAAGCTTAATAACATTTGACCTAAAGTTTAAGTAAAACTATGAATCTAGATTGCGACAACTCTTGTCGACTTTTGTTTCATAAATCATTTGACTTCAAGACTATGATGCTGATATTATATTATTCAAATACCTTAAAACACGACCTCTTGATAATATTAAGCACCCCTAGATTTACCAAAAAATACGAGTTACAACATCCTTGATTCGTTTAACTTCTAATATGTGTTAATCACTCTTATACACTATTGTATCATTTAAGATAAATATGATTAACTTCTTATCATCTCAAAGATTATCTCTTCTCATGGTTATGTCGATTAACTTATGGCATGAGCCAACGTACGTGAATATGGGTTGTAACAGCCTCCCCTTTTAGGAGCATTCGTCCTCGAATGTATGTGTTTAGGGGGAGCCTAACTCATTATGGATTCCAACGGAAATTTTCGGCCCAGTTTTCCCCTGTAAAATTGATACTAGACGAAATTACAAGCAGTTAAACCGAACGTATTTCCTTGCAAGGCTAGGCAAAGCATTATAGATATGTACACTATCTGCATATCACCATTGTGTATTAAGGAAGAGTACTCTCAAGCTACTGCTTACCTTATAGAGTTGTTTCACCTTCTAATGCATCCTGCGTCCCCATGGCATCCTTGTTATCTTTAATTTGGAACATGAAAGGGTATTTATACTTCATCTGCTCTTCTGCTTTCCAAGTAATTTCTTCCCTGTTCTTGTTCCTCCGCAATACTTCGACGGAAGCTACATCCTTTGTTCTTAGCTTGCGGACTTGTCGATCTAATATAGCTACTGGCACTTCTTCATACGATAGATCATATGTAACTTGTTCATCTTTGATAGGGACGACTCGAGAAGGGTCTCTAATACATTTCCTTAACATAGATACATGGAATACTGGGTGGACAAATTCCAATTCGGATGGCAATTCTAACTCATAAGCAACCTGTCCAATTCGTCAAAGAATTTTGTACGGACCGATATACCGTGGACTCGGCTTACCCTTCTTCCCAAAATGCATAACACCCTTCATCGGTGAGATGCTCAGGAAAACCCAATCACCAACCTCGAACTCCAAATCATGACGTTGGACATCAAAATAGGACTTTTACCTGCTTTGTTCCGTCCTTAGCCGTTCTTGTATCAGTTTAACCTCCTCAATGGCTTGGTGAATCAAATATGGCCCATATAGTTCTGTTTCACCAACTTCGAACCATCCAAGTGGTGATCTACAGCTCCTCCCGTATAGTGCCTCGTATGGGGCCATTTTAATACTGGAATGATAGCTATTATTGTAGGAAAATTCTATAAGTAGAAGATGGTCATCCTAATTCCCCTTAAAATACAGAACACATGCTCGTAGCATATCTTCAAGTGTTTGAATGGTACGTTCATCCTGTCCGTCAGTCTATGGATGTAATGAAGTGCTGAGATTCACTTGTGTGTCTAAACCCTTCTGAAAATACCTCCAAACGTTAGCCGCAGATTGCGCTCCTCGGTCTGATATAATAGATACCGGTACACCATAAAGCCTAACAATCTCCTTAATATACAACTTTGCATAATCTTCAGCTGTGTAAGTTGTCTTAACTAGCAAAAAATGGGCACATTTTGTAAGTCGATCAACTATCACCCATATGGAGTCAAACTTATGATAAGAGCGAGGCAATCCAATAATGAAGTCCATATTAATCAACTCCCATTTCCAGGTCGAAATCTCTATACTCTGAAGCAATCCACTGGGTTTCTGATGTTCGATTTTTACTTTTTGACAATTAGGACACTGGGCTACAAATTCTTTAATAGACTTGTTCATGTTATCCCACCAATACTGCTCCTTAACATCATGATACATCTTTGTCAAGCCGGGATGGATGGAATATCGGGATTGATGAATCTCAATCATAATCTTTTCTCTGAACCCTGCACATCAGGCACACATAATCGGTCTTGGTATCTCAGTGCCCCATCTGCTCCGATCTCAAAAGCTGTAATTTTACACTGTTGAATTCTCTCTCTCAGTCGTACTAAGGTAGGATCTTCATATTTCCGTGCTTTTACCTCAGCTACCAAAGATGATTCTGATGTATTATGTACAGTAACCCCTTCTTCATCAGAGTCTAACAATCTAATTCTCATATTCTTTAGCTGATGAAGCTCATTAGTCAACCCCTGTCTACTTGCCTCAATGTGTACTAAGCTTCCCATTGACTTACGACTGAGAGCATCTGCCACAACATTAGCTTTACCGGGATGGTACATTATTTCGACATCGTAATCTTTCAGTAATTCAAGCCACCTACGCTGCCTCAAATTCAACTCCTTCTGCTTAAAGATGTATTGTAAACTCTTGTGATTTGTGTAGACGTCAACATGGACGCCGTATAAGTAGTGCCTCCATATCTTCAAAGCATATATTACTGCAGCCAATTCCAAATCATGGGTCGGGTAATTCTTTTCATCCTTCTTCAATTTTCTTGATGTATAAGCAATCACCTTCCCATGTTGCATCAATACGCACCCCAAACCTATACATGAGGCATCACAATATACTACATAACCTTCTATTCCTCCTGGGAGAGCGAGCACTGACGTAGATGTCAATCGATTCTTTAACTCCTGAAAACATCGTTCAAAAGCGTCAGACCACTGGAACTTAGTAGCTTTCTATGTTAATCTAGTCAATGGTGATGATATAGAGGAAAACCCTACTACAGATCGCCTATAATATCTTGGTAGCCCTAGGAAGCTGCTAATATTCTGGTGGTGTTGTAGGTCTCGGCCAATTCTTTACTGCATCGATCTTTTGAGTGTCGAAACTAATACCCTCGTCAAATATCACATGGCCAAGGAATGCTACTGTGTTCAGCCAAAATTCACATTTGGAGAGCTTAGCATATAACTTACGATCTTGAAGCGTCTGTAATACTATCCGCAAGTGGCCCGCATGTTCCACCTCCGAACGAGAATACACCAAAATGTCATCAACGAATACGATCACGAACACATCAAGATAGGTCCTGAATACAGTATTCATGAGATCCATACAAGTTGTTGGGGCATTTGTTAACCCAAAGGATATCACCATGAACTCAAAGGGCCCATATCTTGTCCGGAAGGCCGTCTTTGGAAAATCCTTCTCCTTAACCCTCACCTGATGATACCCTGAATGTAAGTCAATTTTGGAGAAATACTTGGCACCCTGGAGTTGGTCAAACAAGTCGTCAATCCTTGGAAGTGGATACTTGTTCTTTATAGTAAACTTATTCAACTGTCGATGGTCGATACACATCCGTAACGACCCGTCTTTCTTCCGCATGAACAGGACTGGCGCACCACAAGGTAAAGTGCTAGGCCTAATGAAGCCCTTATCCAGCAAGTCCTTCAACTGCGCCTTCAACTCGCACAACTCTGCCGAGGCCATCCTATATGGAAGAATAGATATGGGTTGAGTGTCATGCAATACATCAATGCCAAACTCAATCTCCCTTTCAGGTGGAAGGCCTGGAAGTTCATTTGGGAAAACATCTTGAAATTTATTGAGCACGGGGATTGATTGTAGAGTAGGCGGCTTTGTCACCGCATCCCTAACGCGAACGAGATGATATGTACCCTTTTGAGATCATATTCCTTTCCTTAAGATAGGAAACAAACCTAGCTTTCGGCGTAGCAATGTTCCATTTCCATTTTATGACGGGTTCATTAGGAAATTTAAACCTAACCATCTTCGTACGACAATCAACATTTGCATAGCATGAGGACAACCAGTCCGTTCCCATTATCACGTCGAAATCAACCATTTCTAATTCAGATAAATTCATCGAGGTTTGACGACTACAAATCATCAATGTGCAACCTTTATATACCCTTCTAGGAATAATAAAATCTTTTATCGGAGTAGATACCGCAAGTGGTTTACTTATCAATTCAGGTTCAATGCCAAACTTATTAGCCACAAAAGGTGTAACATATGATAATGTAGATCCCGGATCAATCAACACATATACATCATAAGAAAACACATAGAATATATCAGTAATAACATCTTGATATCCTGTCGACCTACTAGAGCATAGGTTCAATTTTGAGCACCACTCGAACTCGGCACTGCACCTCTACCTCTACCATGACCTGTTAACAGCTGAAAACCACGTGCTAGAGGTCGAACTGATGAGGAAGAACTAGACACAGATCCAGTTGGCTGAGCCATACCAGTACCTTCTCTATTAGGACAATCCCGCTTCATATGGCCAGGCTATCCGCAAGAGTAGCACACATCAAAACCTCCACGGCACAGTCCAAAGTGGGCCTTGCCACACTGATCACAACGGGGTGTTGGGAGTCTCGTCTGACTAGTATCCCTATGATATTGCGAGCCTGATGCCCGCGAACTCTGACCTGGACCAAAATGGGTAAATGGATCATACCGAGGCCTCTGGAACTGTAGAGGAGCACTAGCTACTGGTGGCACTGAACTCCTCAAAAACTGGGGCCTAACACTACCTCTGATGTCATGAGAATACCCTACAAACCTCGCCCTCTTATGCTGGCCCCTATCCTGCTCCATATCTTCCCTTTGATGACGCTTACGATCCTCTATGGTCTGAGCATAAGCCCGAATACGGGAAATATCCATGCCCTCAACCAGGGACGCTTTCGTGCACTCATTTATCAGATGTGGTCCCAACCCGTTCACAAACATATGCACCCTATCACTTATCTCGGCAACCATATGATGAGCATACCTTGATAAATAATCAAACTGCATGCTATACTCTCACACACTCATAATACCTTATCCAAGGTTCAAGAACTTATCAGCTCTAGATCGTCGTATCTCAACGGGCAAATAGTGACGAAGAAAGATCTCAAAAAATCCCTTCCACACAGCTGGAGGGGTTTTCAGACCCGTGGATCTCTCCCAACTATCATGCCAGAAAGCTGCTAAATCCCGTAACCGATATGAAGCCAACTCTACTGCCTCTGTATTTGTAGCATGCATAACCCGTAGTGTACGATGAACCTGGTCAATAAAAGTCTGTGGGTCCTCCTTGGGGTCTGATCTGGTAAACACTGGAGGGTCTAGATCAATAAAATCACGAACTCTCATATTATCCGGTTTATCAATAGCACCGGTATTCTGCCTCTGAGCCTGAGCAGCTACCACACTAGTCAACAACTGCACCGCACTCCGCATATCCTGCTTTGTAGGGCCATACAGAGGAACTGGTGGTGCTGGGTTCCTTCTAATATCCTCTGGATGAGACGGCGTAGATGAGGTATGAGACGACATCTCACTCTGAGCCTGACTTTGGCCTACTCTGGCTTGAGGCACCTGACTGGTACCCTCTCCCACAGCTATATCAAGTTGTCTACTAATCGATTTCTTCCTAGTCGAAGGCATCGCTGACAGAAAACAATGTTAATATTAGATACAACACAAAGACTCAAGTCTACGCACGATGTAGATTTAGGAACAAGGTAGCAACCCTAGATGTCACGTAGTCTCCTGATTATAAATGTGGCGCGCTACAAATCCATAATCAAGAATCAACTAGGCACGGCTCATAGACAACCTCTAGGGCAGACATGCTCTGATACCAAGTTTTTCACGACCAAAACTGGAGGATAATGACTAGTACTCGGGCCATACTTGCTGAGCACCAACGTACATTTAATCTAATCTTCTTATTATCTTTAAGGGCCGACGAGATCAATATAAGTGTTAGATATGGATTACGAACACCAACCACGCTTCCATGAAAGACTATACACAAAAAATCATCTGACAAGGTATACTAAACTATACATAAGCCGACACCTGTCTATGAGCCTCTAAAGGAGCATAAGTAATGCAACATAGTCGGAACAGGGCCCCGACATACCCATAATATCTATAACAAAAATGCATACCAAGACCACGACAAGTCCAGATAAGGGATCTCGCCTATAACCGCTGAACTGGAAAGCCTACTGTGGTGGGGGGACTACGTCTACCTATCTATCAGGACCTGCAGCACGACATGCAACATCCACAAATAAAAAGGACGTCAGTATGAATAATGTACTGAGTATGTAAGGCAGGTCAATATAAATATGAACAATATTGTAAAGAAAGGTAGAGAAGATACAACATGTACCATCTGAGTGCTTCTAAGAGACAGTAACATGAAATGCATGATACATATATACATAATCTTTTAGAAACATCTACCTCTGCGGGCATCATCATCATTGTATCAACATCCGACTCTGTGGGCATCATCATCATCATATCATACCCGGCCTCAAAGAGGACTCGGTAAACCCAACTGACAAGTGGGTGCACAATCGGTGCCATACCCGGCCGACTATAGTGCAGCTCAGTAGAGTAAAATAGATACATATATATAATGCATGTATGACTCATTGGAATCATGATCTGAACATTTCGGAGTGACGTAAGGTCGATATTCTCCGTACACATTATTAGGATTAACTCTTCATCAAGAATATTATAGGAATCTGGAAGTACTAACAACATTGATAACATAAGAATAAGAGGACCAACCTGAACATCAATTGTTCCATAAGAAGGGAAACAATGTAAGTACTGCTAGCTTCTGAGAGTAGAGTATCTTTGGAAGCTCGTTTACTACATTATGTACAATCGGAGTCGTGCCAAAGAAGAAAAGGGATAGCCTCACATACCTTGTATATACTTCCCCAATCTCAAGCTATGCAATTGTCATGACTCCTTAGTCTACAATAAGAGAAACGGCATTATCGTTATCATTTAAGCGTCAGAACTATTTGTGTATCGACCACAACCTATTATACGATGAGACGCGCAACACCTGCCCTATATATATGACTTCACACAAGTCAAACAATCACCAAACAGCCGAAACAACATCAATAAAAATCAAATTGAGCCTCCCAAAACAGTCCACACACAACCTAATAACTTCATACATAAGACGACCACCGTAGTCGTGTCAAACGACCCGGAAATGTTACGACGAACGACCAGACCACAACCCTACATCTATATGGTGTTTCTACACACCCTTCCTCCTCCAAAACTCCACAATACAGTAGTAAAACACGAAGCCCAACAGCAACACAAAACAATCTGCTACAAGTGAATAACTCAAACTCACGGCTTCCGATCACTGTCCCGTGCGTTCTTACAAGTATAAAACCAATTACCATGAATATACAGCACAAAAAAATGGATGAAAAAGAGGATTAAACTCACCTTACTTGCTGGATAACTCAGCCCTTATCTTGGTTCTTCAAACTCTAGGGTTTACCCCCAATTTGAACTTGAAAGAGAGGCAAAATCAATTAGGGTTTGTGGATAATTTTTGGGAGGAAGTTTGCAGGAGTTTAGGTCTGGTTATTTATGAAATATAATGAGGGATATATTGCAGGATATAATCCTTTTAATGGTCTCTTTGGATGACCCAAAATTGCCTCTTTTTAGGCTATCATTTGACCAAGTAGGTGACCCACCTACTTGTCACCTAGCAGCTTGTGCAGTCTCGCGAAAATGTCTATATCTCTCTACTCTAATGTCGTATTGATAATCGGTTTAATGCGTTGGGAACTAGAATAATAGATCTTCAATTTGGTGGGTCGATCACCATATTTGACCTAAAATTTAAGTAAAACTATGAATGTAAGTTGCGACAACTCTTGTCAACTTTTGTTTCATAACTCGTTTGACTTCAAGACTATGATACGGATATTATATGTTTGAAATACCTTAAAATACGACCTCTTTAGAATATCAAGCACCCCTAGGTTTACCCAAAAATATGAGTTACAACATCCTTGATTCGTTTAACTTCAAATACGTGTTAATCACTCTTATACATTGTTGTATCATTTAAGATCAATAGGATTAACTTCTTATCATCTCAAAAATAATCTCTTCTCATGTTTACGTCAATTAACTTATGGCATGAGCCAATGTACGTGAATATGGGTTGTAACACCAATCATGGCTCACAGCCCATACCAAAAACTCCACAGTCGGACCATAATTGCCCACTCAAATCACCAAAAGAATTTCCAATCATCCTCCCCATTTTATCCAACTCTTTCCACTTTAATTCTTCAAATTACAAGCCTAATCTGAAACAAAATAGAATAGAAAAAAGTTATATAGTCCGGGAACTTACCTCCAATGAAGACTATCGAAGACCTTCTTCAATTTGCTCTCAAATAAGCTCCACCTGCATGAAACAATTGAAGAATAACCAAAATTTCGCGGAGGCATTCTTTTATACTATTCTGCCCAGTTAATCCGCACCTGCGGACATTTCCTCGCACCCGGGGAGCCACACATGCGGTCCTAGGTGTTCACCCGCAAAAGCCCACCAACAATCCAATTATCGCACCTACAGTCCCTCTTCCGCGCCTGCGGCTTCGCAGGTGCGGCTAACTCTTCGCACTTGCGGACTACTCCTGCCTAGCCTCTTTTCGCACATGCGCCTGGACCTTCGCACCTGCGGCGTCGCACATGTGGCTGCCCATCCGCAGGTGCGGCAACATCAGCAGCTATTTGCTAAAAATTTCCCAAGTTCAATCCTCCGCCAACCATCCGAAATCAGTCGCGAGCCCCTCGGGGCCTCAACCAAACGTACCGACACACCCCATAGCATCATTCAAACCTAGTAGATCCTTCGAAACACCAAAAACAACACGAAAATACCAAGATTACATCAAATTCAAGCCTATGAACTTTGAAACTTCTAAATTTTGCCAATGATGCCGAAACCAACCAAAACACATCTGATTGACCTGAAAATTTGCACACATACCCAGAATAACATTACGAAATTGGTCAAACTGTCGGTATTCCATTCCGACCCCTATAGCATATTTTCCACTGCCGATCAAAAATCGCCAAAAACTAAATTTTTTCTATTCAAGCCTAATTCTACACCGGACAACAAAACATTATTTCGAACACATTCCTAAGTCTCAATTCATCTAACGAAGCTATTCGAGCCATAAAATCCGCATTCCGAGGTCGTTTACTAATAAGTCAATTCTTAATTTGACTTTTCAACTATAAGGCTACTTCAAGAGGCTAAGTGCCATCCGACCACTCCGAACTCAAACCATCCAACCCAACACAACATAAACAGGCTAAACAATATATGATAAAGAAGAAATGGGGCAAATAGGGCAAATCTCACGAAACGACCGGCCGGATCGTTACAGAAATATCATAATGCATATAATCTCATCCCCGAACTTAGTTCGATTAACTTATGACGAAACATTAACATATGAAAATGCGGAATGTAACATCTCATTTCCGAGCTTCCATCAATTCACTTATGGCGTAGTTTCACGTATGAAAACATGGGGTGTAACATCATCTCCCTTTTGGAACATTCATCCTCGAATGTTGATGTCACGGCCCCAAATCCTAAGCCTGCCATGATGGCGCCTAACATGGAACTAAGCTAGCCAAGAATCACATACTGACGTAATATTTTCATAATTTCCAAAACGGTTCCGATATACCACAAAATTCTTTTGCTTAAGTAGTTCATAGCAACAAAATGAATAAAATAGTTTATACACAACCCCAAAACCTGGAGTCAACCGTCATGAGCATCTATGAGTAGTACAAAATAACAATACTGTCATAATACATCAATATTTGGAACGAGGAACTAAATACAAAACAAGAAATGGGAAAAGAGATGTTGTGGACGCTGAAAAGTTACCTCGAAGTCCCAACTCCGACTCTGCAGAAGGGAAGAAAACTAGCGCTCGGTACCAGCACCTGTATCTGCACATAGGGGTGCAGGGAGTAATGTGAGTACGCCAACTCAGTAGTAATGAAAATAAATCAAGTCTAAGCAGTAAGAAGCACATAGGATCCAATCATCAATTCACAATAAGCACATCATTTCTTTCCCACAGTGTATACATTAAATCATCATGCCTTGAAAAGTGTGACTTCAAACAATTTCAGAAAAATATCCAAAGAGTTTAGTTACATGAAATAAATCATAAATAGCCACTCGGGCCAAATCATGTATCATAAACCGCCCCTCGGGCAAATCATCACTTAGAATCAGTCGCTCAGCATGCCTCGCAATCACTCAGTATCAGCCCCTCGAGCAACCTCACGGTCACTCAGGCCTCCCAATCACTCGTCACTCGGCACTAGGCACTCAGCACTCACACTCATTAGGTACCTGCGCTCACTAGGGATGTGTATAGACTCTAGAGGAGCTCCTACAGCCCATACGGCAATATCAAGCCACCTCGTGGAATATCATATCCTCAACAATCAAGCCCTCAGCCTCACTCAGTCAAAAACTCTCAAAAAGCCACTCGGGCTATCAGTAAAATGGGGTGTTCAACCCAAAACATCATTTTATATCTCAGAATAGTGTAAATAAGGCTGACTTTCGGTATCAATTAAACATAATATGACTAAGTGTAAATCATAAGTAAATACAATGAGGAAATAGCAGTAAAAGCCCCCAAGGGGTCTAAATAATTCGGCACAAGGCCCCAAACATGGCTTACAACCCAAATATAACAATAGTCTTAAAACACGATTTAACATATGATTTTAAAGTAAATACGCAACTCAATAGTTGCCACGGGAAGGACCACGTCCAAATCCAAGATAAGTGCACGCCACACACTCGTTATCTGGCATGTGCGCCACTCCAAAATAATGAGAAAATACGAAGTCCAGGATTTCATACCCTCATGACATGATTTATAGTTATTACTGACCTCAAACCGGCCCAAATGCTAATCCGCGATGCTCTTGCCTCTCGAATCGGCTATCGATTGATCCGAATCTAACAAAAACCAGATTAATATCATCAATATACGCTAAAGGAACAAGGCCCACTCGAAAATTATCAATTTTAACCTTAATTCCCGAAATTGGCCAAACTTGAGCCCCAGGCCCACATCTCAGAATTCTATAAAAATTGCATCACAATAATCCTCATCATTTCCAGAGTCTATACATTCAAAGAAAATCAAAAGTGGACCACAATAGCCATTCAATTATTCAATTAAACTCCCAAGTTTCTCATGTCCTAACTTCCCCAAATTTTGGGTTTAAATCCAACTAATTTCAGGTTTGATTATTTAGAAAACAACATATAATCGAGTTATGAAGTCAAAAATCTTATCTCAAAGTGTTTCCCCTTTCATTCCCTCCTTATTCTCTCTCAAAAGCTCCAATTCCGTCCAACAATGGTGAAAAATGGGCTAAAACTCACGGATTTGGCTTTTTAAAGCACACTGCCCAGGCCCCACATTTAACCTTACGCAATCGTGGGTCCACCCCCCCTCCTCTCTCGTGTTCGCAGTTAACAAACACAAGACCCTACGCGATCGCAACCCAACTCACGCGATCGCATAGAGAAAAATGCCTTCACTCCACTATAACTCGAATACCCTATGCGAACACGACACTGGACATGCGTTGACGAAGAATCACTTCCCACACGACCGCGATCGCGACCCATTTGTTGCGATCAAATATAACAACCTCGACTCCACCCTTGTTAAGCCTACGCGATCGTGTACTCACCCTTGCGATTGCTTAGAAGAAAAACCAGAAAAAACACCAGCAGAAATTCTGCAACTTTCCAACACCCAAACTAGATCTGTTAACCTGTCCAAACACACCAGAGGCCCTCAGAACCTCAACCAAACATTCCAACACACTCCATAATACCATTTAACTTAGTAGAGCCTTCAAAAACCAAAAACAACGCAAAAACACCCAATTCACCTCAGATTCAAGCCTATGAACTTTGAAACTTCTAAATTTTGCAAAAGATACCGAAACCATCCAAAACACGTCTGATTGACCTGAAATTTTGCACACACATCCTAAGTAACATTACGAACCTGTTCCAACTTCTGGAATCCCATTCCGACCAGGATAGCTAATTTTTCACTGTCGACTGGAAATCGCCAAAAACTCAAGTTCGCCAATTCAAGCCTAATTCTGCACCGGACATCAAAACCCCATTTTGAACACACTCCTAAGTCCCAAATCACATAACAAAGCTATCTGAGCCATAAAATCTACATTCTGAGGTCGTTTACCAATAAGTCAACTACCAATTGACTTTTTCAACTATTAAGCCAATTTAAGAGACTAAGTGTCGCAGTTCTCACCATGACCACTCCGAAGCCGAACCAACTATCCCAACACAAAATAAATAGGCTAAGAAACATATGGTAAAGCATAAATAGGGAAAATGGGGTAAAATTCTCGGAACCGGCCAGGTCGTTACATCCTCCCCCTCTTAAATAAATGTTTGTCCTCCAACGGGTCTAGAAAGTCTCAAATAAGTGTGGATATCTGCTCTGCATCTCCCGCTCGATCTCCCAGGTGGAATCCTCCACCCACTGTCCTCTCCACTGAACCTTCACTGAAGCTATATCCTTATACCTCAGCTTTCTGACTTGACAACCCAAAATAGCCATTGGCTCTACCTCATATGACATATCACCATAGAGGTGAACCGTGTTGAAGTCCAAAACATGAGACAGGTCACCAACATACTTCCGGAGCATCGGAACATGGAACACCGGATGAATACTCGATAAGATGGGTGGAAAGGCAAGTCTGTAAGCAACCTCACCAATCCTTTGCAGTACCTCAAATGGCCAATGAACAGGGGATTCAGCTTTCCCTTCTTCCCAAACCTCATAACACATTTCATGGGTGAAACCTTCAACAAAACCTTCTCCCCAACCACGAAAGACACATCTGGGACCTTCCGATCCACATAACTCTTCTGCCTAGACTACACCATGCAAAGCCTCTCCTGAATCAACTTCACCTTACCCAACGTATCCTGAACCAAGTTTGTTCCCAATAGCCTAGCCTCGTGGGGATCAAACCAACCAATTGGAGATCTACACCTCCTACCATATAAAACCTCATACGGAGCCATCTAGATACTCGAATGATAACTATTATTATATGTAAACTCCGTAAGCGGCAGAAACTGGTCCCGTTAAGCCCTGAAATCAATGACACACGCACGCAACATGTCCTCCTGAATCTGAATAGTACGCTCCGACTGCCCATCGGTCTGAGGATTAAACACTGTGCTCAACTCAACCTGAGTACCTAATTCCTTCTGCACGGCCCTCCAAATCTGAGATATGTACTGGTAGCTCTGTCGGAATTGATAGAAACTGGAACCATTTGCAATTGAACAATCTCCATGATATAAATCTCAGCTAATCGCTCCGAAAAATAAGTAGTATCAACAGGAATGAAGTGCGCATACTTGGTCATCCGATCCACAATAACCCATATATCATCAAACCTCCTCGAAGTCCATGGAAGCCCAACTACGAAGTCAGTGGTGATCTGATCCCACTTCCACTCCGGAATATCTAACCTCTGACGCAATCCACCCGATATATGGTGCTCATACTTAACCTGCTAATAGTTGAGACACCGAGCCACGAACTCAACAATATCTCAGTTCATCTGCCTCCATCAACAATGTTGTCCCAGATCCTGATACATCTTCGTGGCACCCGAATGGATGGAATACCGCGAACTATGGGCCTCTTCTAGAATCAACTCTCGGAGCCCATCCACATTGCGCACGCAAATCTGGTCGTGCATCCTCGTGACCACATCATCACCAATAACCTCATCCATGGCACCACCTCGACGGACCCTGTCCTGAAGAACGAGCAAGTGTAGGTCATCATACTTGCGTGCTCTAATCTGATCATAAAGAGAAGACCTTGAAACTACACAAGCCAATACTCGCAGGGGCCCTGATAGGTCCATCTCACCAACTAACCCGCTAAAGCCTGAACATCAAGTGCTAAAGGTCGCATTGCCACTGAAAGGTAGGCTAGACTCCTCAAACTCTGTACTCTACGACTCAGGGCATCGGTCCTCGGATGATATATAATAGTGAGGTCATAATCCTTGAGAAGCTCCAACCATTTCCTCTGATGAAAATTTGGATCCTTCTGCTTAAGAAGATGGTGCAAACTACGGTGATCAGTGAAAATCCCACAATGTGCTCCATACAAATAATGGCGCCAAATCATCAAGGTGTGGACAATGGCTGCTAGCTCAAGATCATGCACTAGATAATTCTTCTCGTGCACCTTCACTGTCTGGACGCATAGGCAATCACCCTACCGTCCTGCATCAAAACTTCTCCAAGACCAACTCTCGAGGAATCACAGTAAACTTATAAGAACCTGAACCCGTAGGCAAAACCAACACCGGAGCTGTAGTCAGAGCTGACTTGAGCTTCTGAAAGGTCTCCTCACACTCCTCCGTCCACCTGAACGGAGCACCCTTCTAGGTTAGTCTGGTCATAGGTGATGCAATAGATGAGAATCCCTCTACAAAATGGTGATAGTACCCTTCCAAACCAAGGAAACTGCAAATCTGGGTAGCTGATGATGGTCTAGGCCAGCTCTGCACCACCTCTATCTTCTTCGAATCAACCTGAATACCCTTGTTGGACACCACATGCCCCATGAAAGCTACTGAATCAAGCCAGAACTCACACTTCAAAAATTTCGCATACAACCTCTTCTCCCTCAGAGTCTGAATCACAACTCTCAAATAATCTTCCCAATATCGGGAATACACCAAGATGTCATCAATAAACACGATGACGAAGGAGTCAAGATAAGGCCGGAACACACTGTGCATCAAGTGCATAAAGGAGTTGGGGCATAGGTCAGCCCAAATAACCTAACTAGAAACTCATAATGACCATATCTAGTCCTGAAGGCAGTCTTCGGGATGCCGGCCCCCCGAATTTTCAACTGATGATAGCCAGAAAACATGGGGTGTAACATCAACCCCCCCTTTTTGAACATTCGTGCTCGAATGTTGATGTCACGGCCTTAAATTCTAAGCCGGCCGTGATTGACCCTAACATGGAACTACGCTAGCCAACAATCACATACTGACATAATATTTTCATAATTTCCAAAACAGTTCCGATATATCACAAAATTATTTCTCTTAAGAAGTTCACAACAACAAAATGAATAAAATAGTTTATACACTACCCCAAAATCTGGAGTCAACCGTAATGAGCATCTACGAGTAGTAGAAAATAACCCTACTGTCATAATACATCAAAAATCGGAACAACGAAGTAAGTACAGAACAAGAAATGGGAAAATGAGGTTGCGGATGCTGAACAGCTACCTCAAAGTCCCAACTCCAGCTCCGTAAGAGGGAAGAAAACTAGCACTCGATCTAGCACATGTATCTGCACACAGGGGTGCAGGGAGTAATGTGAGTACGCCAACTCAGTAGTAATGAAAATAAATCAACTCTAGGCATTAAGAAACACATAGGATCAAATCATCAATTCACAATAAGCACAGCCTTTCTTTCCTGCAATGTATACATTAAATCAATATGTTTTAAAAGCCAATTTCTGTAAAAATCCTTTGAAAGTGTGATTTCCAACAATTTCAGAAAAATACCCAAAGAGTTTAGTGTAAAATGAAATAAATCATAAATAGGCACTCAGGCCAAAACATGTATCATAAACCGCCCCTCGGGCAAATTATCACTCAGAATCAGTCGCTCAGCATGCCTCGCAATTACTCAGTATCAGCCCCTCGGACAACCTCACGACCACTCATCCCTCTCAATCACTCGTCACTCGACACTCGCACTCAGTAGGTACCTACGCTCACTAGGGGTGTGTACAGACTCCGGAGGGGCTCCTACATCCCAATCGCCAATATCAAGCCACCTCGTGGCATATCATATCCTCACAATCAAGCCTTCGGCCTCACTCCGTCATAAACTCTCAAAAAGCCACTCAAGCTATCAGTAAAATGGGGTGCTCGACCCAAAACAACATTTTATATCTCAGAATAGTGTAAATAAGGCTGAGTTTCGAAATAAGTTTAACGTAATATGAATGAGTGTAAATAATAAGTCAACACAGTGAGGAAATAGTAGTAAAAGACCCCAAGGGGTCTAAACAAGTCGGCACAACGCCCCAAATATTTCTTACAGCCCAAATATAACAATAGTCTTAAAACACAATTTAACATGTGATTTAAAAGTAAATACACAACTTAATAGTTTCCACAAGAAAAGGACCAAGTCCAAATCCAAGATCAGTGCACGCCACAGACTCATCATCCGGCATGTACGCCGCTCAAAAAATAGTGAGAAATACGAAGTCCGAGGTTTCATACCCTCAGGACAAGATTTGTAGTCATTACCTCAAACCGGCCCAAATTCTAACCCGTGATGTTCTTGCCTCTAGAATCGGCTCCCGATTTCTCCGAATCTAACCAAAAGCAGAATAATATCATCAATATACGCTAAAGGAACAAGGCCCACTCGAAAAGTACAAATTTTAACAAAAATTCCCGAAATTTGCAAAACTCGAGCCTCGGTCCCACGTCTAGAAATTCTATAAAAATCACATCACAATAATCCTCATCCTTTCCCGAGTCTATACATACCAAGAACATCAAAACCGGACCACAATAGCCCCTTCAATTACTCAATTAAAGTCCCAAATTTCTCATGCCCCAACTTCCCCAAATTTTAGGTTTAAATCCAAATAATTTCAGGTTTAATTACTTAGAAAACAACATAGAATCGAGTTATGAAGTCAAAAATCTTATCTCCAAGTTTTACCCCTTTGATTCCCTCTTTATTCTCTCTCAAAAGCTCAAATTTCGTCCAATAATGGTGAAAAGTGGGCTAAAACTCGCGGATATGGCTTTTTAAAGCACACTGCCCAGGCACAGTTAACCTTATGCGATCACGGGCCCCCCCCCCTGCCCCTCGTGTT
This sequence comes from Nicotiana knightiana, assembly GCA_005239525.1. Classification (NCBI taxonomy): domain Eukaryota; kingdom Viridiplantae; phylum Streptophyta; class Magnoliopsida; order Solanales; family Solanaceae; genus Nicotiana; species Nicotiana knightiana. The sequence goes on along the minus strand of ML416660.1, from coordinate 55,669 downwards.
CGTAGTTAACAAACACACGAACCTACGCGATCGCAACCCAACTCACGCGATCGCGTAGAGAAAAATGCCTTCACTCTACTGCAACTCGAATACCCTACGCGAACGCGACACTAGCCATGCGTTCACGAAGAATCACTTCCCACACGACCGCGATCGCGACCCATTTACTGCGATCGCATATAAAAACCTCGACTCCACCCCTGCTAAGCCTACGCGATCGCGTACTCACCCCTGCGATCGCGTAGAAGAAAAACCAGAAGAAACACCAGCAGAAATTCTTCAACTTTCCCACATCCAAACTAAGTCCGTTAACCTCCTGAAAGACATCCGAGGCCCTCGGGAACTCAACCAAAAATTAGAACACAATCCATAACCCCATTCAACTTAGTTGAGCCTTCGAAACACCAAAAATAACGCAAAACACCAAACTCACCTCGGATTCAAGCCTATGAACTTTGAAACTTCTAAATTTCGCCAAAGATGCCGAAACCATCCAAAACACGTCCGTTTGACCGAAAATTTTTCACACACATCCTAAATAACACTACGAACCTTTTCCAACTTTTGGAATTCCATTCTGACCCCGATAGCTACTTTTTCACTACCGATCGGAAATCGCCAAAAACTCAAGTTCCCCAATTCAAATCTAATTCTACACCTGACATCAAATCCACTTTCCGAACACACTCCTAAGTGCCAAATGACCTAACGAAACTATTCGAGCCATAAAATCTAAATTCCAAGATCATTTACCAATAAGTCAACTCCCTGTTGACTTTTCCAACTATTAAGCCAATTTAAGAGACTAAGTATCTCAGTTCTCACCACAACCACTCCGAACCCAAACCAACCGACCCAACACAACATAAATAGGCTAAGCAACATATGATAAAATATAAATAGGGAAAATGGGCTAAAACTCTCGGAATGACCGGCCGGGTCGTTACAGTTGACTAATGTACTTATCATTTTCATAACTTATGTCGTCTAAATAATTTAGTACTCTCTTTTCCATCTAGGAAACTGTTATGTGAATAATTCCAAAGGCGAGGGCATTCCCGTTTAGGCCTCTTTCTCACACCATGATCAGTGGTTGAAATCCTTCCAATCTCGTAACTGTTGTTGCTTTCTATCTTGAACATGTACGAATAAACCTTATAAATGTGCCTATGCGACTCTTCTCTCCTTTTTCCTCCAGCTTTTAGCCAATCTCTATGACTCACTTTGTAAACGTACACAAGCTTGATAAGAAGTCTCTTTGGGCCTCTATAGGTATACTGAAGTTCTACACTCGGTACTTTGTCAAACTTACAAATATTCTTATGTCCAATTGTATACGGTCAAAATCGGGCATAGTCGATTTTATAGGTATGGGAGCTTCCTCGAGGGTAAGCTCATAATGGACCAAGCTCGAGTTCAAAGATAAAGTATTTAGCATGGAAATTGAAGTGTTCGCTGAAGATCGAGACCGAGCGTGACTAACTTCGAGTGAGGTATAATAACTTAATGAAAAGATATTAGCAATCGGTCGAGGATCACGACGAGAATTTCGGAACAGATCGAATCATGCGCTTATTGACGCCAATCATGGGATTTTACTTCCGTTATTAGAATTGTACCTTATTTAGGATTCCCCTATCATATAAAGATGGTAACCCATCCATTTGTAGGATGATCATTATTAACTAAAAAGGATACACTCATACGTTTCTCTCTATTTCATTTATTATTCATCATCATTTATCATTGTTTATTCCATACTTTACTGTTCTTGTTATCCAACCTCGAGACCATATCGAATCGAGGTCGAAAGCGCTGCTAGAGTACTGGTTTGATTTATATCATTGTTCAATTATCTATATATTTCATTGTTTATCAATTGGTATTGGATTAAATCATGTATACTTTAAGCCACAATACAAGTTTAATTGTTACTCGAATTTTAGGGTAAATACTTTGGCGCCCACCATGGGGCTGAGGATAATAGTGATTATTCAGTATTGATTCGGGTAAAACGCACTATGTTACGCTTGTCTTTGTCAAGAGTTTTTTTTATTTCAGGTTAAAACATGCTAACTCATAAAACGCTTCCACACACGGTGACAATGACCTCGAATTCCACGGGGAAAACGAAATGTGATCACTCCAAGAATCAAGGTGCCTCGGGCTTATCTTGGACGAGCACCAGATGTCAACCCAGTCGATGTCAGTTTGCACATTGCTCTGAATGCAGACTTAGGCACAAATTTCAATAGGAATGTTGGCAGAGAAGGCCGATCTAATTGCCAAGGAACACATTGCAGAGTAGACGAAGGAGTCAGTTTCTAAGTAATATTCGAGATGCTTCAGGATCAGCAAGCCGCCATTGCTTAGTTACAAAATCAACATAGAGCTCCAAACAGGGTCAAGCCGGAAATTACTCACCGTACCGAGCCAGTACTGTAAAGGTCGAATGATAGCACATCGGGGACATATTCTGCAATAATGAAAATGCTCGAGGATCTCACTAAGAAAATTGAATCAGGATAGAAGAAAATCGAAGCCAGTGATAAAAAAAAATGGAGACTTACAACGCCCGGGTTGACCAGATACCGGGGTACCGCCAATCTTGAAAGTTATGGATTCGAAGAAATTTGTGCAAAAGTCATTTCCTCTGAGTGCGGCTCCGAATCCCATTCCATAGAGTTCTTGAGGACTTATGAGAAAAAGTGGTTTCGACAAGTACACAGATCCCACATAGGCACCTCGGCTATTAGAATATAATTTTAGTATCGATGCATCAGGCATCGTATTGGCTATTGGAAGGATCAAAGATACTAGGTGGCCTCGACCAATACAAACCGATCCTTCCCAGAGAAACAAAATCTGATGTGCAGATATCACAGCACACATGGTCATAGGACCAAATATTGAAGGCAATTAAAGAAGGAGGTAGCTCATCTATTCGACGAGGGTCACTTTTGAGAGTTCCTCAGCGATCGAGCTAACAATTATTTCAGGGAAAGGGACGACAATAGAAAAAATGAATAGGAAGAAGCTCAACATGTCACGCATATGATCGTCGATAGAGTCGATGTTCTACAGGGACCTATATTCAAACTCACAAAAGTGTGAATCACTAATAGAAACGAACCCGAGATTATGTGTCTAAAGGTACCTTATCATTCAATGATGAAGAAGCAGAGGGCATCTCTCAGCCCCACAACGACGCTCTGGTAATTTCTATCTTATTAAATAAATTTCAAGTTAAGCATGTTTTGGTGGATCCAGGTAGCTCAACAAACATCATTTGATCAAGGGTCATGGAACACCTCGGCGTACAGGATCAAATCTTACCTATAGCTCGAGTCCTAAAAGGCTTCAATATGGCCAGTGAAACAACTAAGGGGGAGATTATACTACCGGTGAACGTGGCTAGACCCATCAAAGGTACCAAATTCCACGTATAGAAGGCGGCATGAGGTACAATGCCCTTGTAACGACCCAACCGGTCGTTCCATGTGATTAGCCCCGTTTCTCCCATTTATCAATTATCATATGTTTCTTAGAGTATTTATGTTGGGTTGGGTTGGGTTGGTTGGTTCGGGTTCGGAATGGAAGTGGTGAGATCTGAAACACTTAGTCTCTTAAATTAGCTTAATAGTTGAAAAGGTCAATTGGAAGTTGACTTGTTGGTAAACAATCTCGGAACATAGATTTTATGGCTTGGATAGCTTCTTTAGGTGATTTGGGACTTAGGAGTGTGTTCGGAATGAAGTTTTGATGTCCGGCAGGGGAAAATTGGGAAAGTTAGTTTTTGGCGATTTCTGGTCGGCAGGGGAAAAGGCTATAGGGATGGGTATGGAATTTCTATAGTTGGAGAAGGTTCATAATTTCATTTTGGATATGTGTGCAAATTTTCAGATCATTCAGATGTGTTTTGGTTGGTTTCGGCATCATTGGCGAAATTTAGAAGTTTCAAAGTTCATAGGCTTGAATTTGAAGTAATTTTGGTGTTTTCGTGTTGTTTTTGGTGTTTCGAAGGCTTGAATATGTTTGAATAATGTTAAGGTATGTGTTGGTATGTTTGGTTTGGGCCCCGGGGGGCTCGGGATTGATTTCGGATGGTTAACGGAGGGTTGGACTTATGAAATTGTAGCAAATTTACTGTCGGTGTGTTTTGCTGGACTGGCCGCACCTGCGAAAGGGATGCCGTAGGTGCAATGGCCGTAGGTGCGAAGACCATTGCGCAAGTGTGAGAAGAGGTCAGGCTGGAGGAGTCTGCAGGTGCGAGGCATGGGCTGCACCTGCGAAGCTGCAGGTGCGGGTGAGGCACCGTAGGTGCGAGAATTGGACTGTTAGTTGATTTTCACATGTGCGCACCTGGGACCGCAGGTGCAAAAAATGGTCTGCAGGTGCGGATTAACTGGACAGAAAGTATAAATTGGTGCCTCCGCGAAATTTTGGGCATTTCTTCCATTGTTGCATGGGGGTTGAGCTGATTTGAGAGAAAATTGAAGGAGGAATTTGAGGGTCGTCAGTGGAGGTAACTTTCCCGGATTAAAAACATGTCTCTATGTTATTTTGTGATGGATAAGACTTGAAATTTGAGGAATTTAAAGTAGAAAAGTTGGGAAAATGGGAGGAAGTTTGGAAACTTCTTTTGGTGATTTGAGTGGGAAATTGTGGTCCAATTGTAGTGTTCTTGGTATGTGTAGAATTGTGGGAGGATGAGGTTTTAGTGATGTAAATTTATAGAATTCCGAGACGTGGGGCCGGGAGTCGAATTTGGCCGAATTTCGAGAATTGTGTTAAAATTTATATCTTTCGATTGGGCTTTGTTCCGTTAGCATATATTGATGATGTTAATATGATTTTGGTTAGATTCAGAGCATTTGAGAGAAAATTCGAGGGGCAAGCGCATCGCGGATTAGCAGATATAGCGCTTGGGCTGAATGAGCCTCTCCAGGAGTCTGTACACCACCACTGAGCGCAGTCAACTATTATATGGATCGGGATGCACGCCGCAACAATATATGTTTTATATATAGATCGGGTTGCACGTCGCAACAGTGTAAATATATATATATATATATATATGTATAAATGTAGTGGAGCAGGCTGCTCGCCGCAGCCGGTGTGTATATTCATGGTACTTGCAGAGTACGAGTGTTTAAGTGAGAGCATGAGATACTGATAGTAGAGTCACGAATGACTGAGAGGCTTGCCTGAGAGGCTTTATTGTGAGTGATAATGTGCCCGAGGGGCATATATTTTATAAAAATGTTGTTTTCACTCTTCTTTACACTGAGCCTCTTTTGATAACTGTTGGATAAATGTTTTTATACGAGATTTTTAAATGGAAACCGGAGTTTTATGTGTAGATTACTGACTTGATTTATTCATTTCCACTGTTATTCATTATATGGTTTTACATGATTTATAAATTCTCATCACTACACTCACATTTTTAGTTACTTTGATTGCTTACTAAGTTGGGGTATTCATGTTACTCCTTGCACCTGTGTGTGCAGATCCAGGTACCAAACCATCTCACTAGCTGATTTCCAGACAAGCTTGGAGTTGTTCGAGGATCAAGGTAGCTGCTCAGTGTCCCCAGCTCACCTCATTTCTTTTCCTCAGTTCATAGTTTTTGTCCTTTGTATTCCAGGATTTGTAGTAGCAAGTCACCTCATTGTACATTGTATTTTTAGTTTTAGATGTTCATGACAGTTGACTCCAGGTTTTGGGTAAATCTATAATTTGTTCATCTCATTATGCTATTTTATAAGCTGCTAATTTTGGGGAAATTATTGAATATATTGATAATCTCAAATGGTTGGCACCATCACGACTGGCTTATAAATTGGGGTCGTGACAAGTTGGTATAAGAGCGTAGGTTACATGGTACTCAACGGTCATGAGCAGGTTTAGTAGAGTCTTGCGGATCGGTATGGAGACGTTTGTACTTATCTTCGAGAGGCTGCAGAACGCTTAGGAATTGTCTCATTTTTTCTTAAATTCTTTCGTGACATTTGGTTGTTAATGGAAATCTAAACTTGTATTGTTTCATTATCTCACAGATGGTGAGGACTCGCGCCACCGATCAGGGCGATCAGCCACCAGCTAGAGCGGCGAGAGATCGAGGTCGCGGTTGAGGTAGGGGGCTAGCCTGTGCAACAGCCAGGGCAGTATCAGTTGATCCCCCTTCTATTCAGGATTAGGTTCCCGCCGTAGATGCTCCAGGGGGACATGCTCATGCACCGGTAGTGCCTATTGTTATTCCTGGCCTTTAGGAGACCTTGCCTCATATCTTGACTATGTATACCACCCTTGCTCAGGCAGTTGCCTCTACTTCTCAGGCCGGGGAAGGCAGTCAGACTCCAGTTGCCCGGGAACCCGAGGAGGTTACTCAGGGACATCAGACACCGGGGGCGGTTTTAGCCCAGCCGGTTTCTCCAGTTCAGGACTTGATGGTCCCAGCCATGCCACATGATGAGTAGCATAGGCTGGAGAGGTCTAGTATACTTCAGCCTCCGACATTCAATAGTGTTGAGCACGAGGATGCCCAGGGTTTTCTAGATAAGTGTCAGAGGATGCTTCGTACTTCTGGGATTCTAGAGACCAGCGGGGTCTTGTTTGCTACTTTTCAGTTTTCTGGGGCTGCTTTTACTTGGTGGGAGTCCTTTGAGAGGCATAGGAATGTTGGATCAGCAACCCTCACCTGGCATCAGTTCTCCAATATCTTCTTGGAGAAGTATGTACCCCAGTCTCACAGGGAGGAGCAGCGTAGGCATTTTGAGCTGCTACGTCAGGGGGAGCTATCAGTGACACAGTATGAGATGCGGTTTTCGGAATTGGCTCCTCATGCCACTGAGTAGTTCCCTACTGATAGGAAGAGGATTAGGAGCTTGGTGGATGGCCTCACTTATCAGCTCCGCCTTTTATGACTCGAGAGAGAGTATTAGGGGCTACCTTCGAGCAGGTTGTTGATATTGCTCGAGATATTGAGTATGTTCGCCGCCAGGAGCGGGTAGAGAGGGGGGCCATGAGGCTTCATGGATCGGGTGGTTCTAGTGGTGCTGCTTCCAGGGGGCAGTTTCAGCATGGTAGAGGCCGTTCATTCAGGCCTCCTCGGTTAGGCCGCCCAGCCCATAATGGTGCATCTTCGGGGTATGGTCCCTGCAGTTCTCAGCCAGGATGTTCTTCATTCGTCGCCCTTCCAGCCTAGAGTGCAGCTCGAGCACCATCACTTCAGGGTTCTTCTATGCATGGTTCTCCTAGTGGCCATTCTGGTGCTAGGGGTTCTTTTCAGTCCCCGTCTCCAGCTCCACGGAGTTGTTATGAGTGTGGATAGTTCAGGCATATGAGGATGCAGTGTCTTCATCTTCTTGGAGGCCCATCTCAACCGAGGAGCCAGCCTTCGACTTTAGCTCCAGTTATTTCACCACCCACCCAAGTAGCCAGCGGTGGTAGTCAGTCAGCTAGAGGCCGCCTTAGAGGGGGATGACGAGCAGGTGGAGGTCAGACCCGTATCTATGCCTTTCTAGCCAGGAGATGCTATGGCCTCCGATGCAGTGATCGCAGGTATTGTCTCAGTACGTTGCCGAGATACATTGGCTTTATTTGACCCTTGTTCTACATATTCCTATGTTTCTTCATAGTTTGCCCATTTTCTGGATATGCCCCATGAGTCTTTACTTACATGTGTTAATGTGTCGACTCATGTGGGTGATACTGTTATTGTAGATCAAGTGTATCGATCGTGTGTGATATCTATTTGGGTTCTGGAGACCCGAATTGACGTATTGTTACTCAGCATGGTCAATTTTGATTTGATATTGGGCATAGACCGGTTATCTCCGTGTCATGTTGTTCTTGATTGCCACACTAAGACCGTGACCTTAGCTATGCCAGGATGTCCGAGGGTTGAGTGGAGAGGTTCTTCTGGTTATGTGCCTAGCAGGGTGATTTCCTACTTGAAGGCTCATCGTATTGTTAAGAAGGGATGTTTATCATATTTATATTTTTTTAGGGATGTTAGTGGTGAGACTCCCACTATTGATTCTGTTCCTGTGGTTCGTAAATTTCTGCACGTGTTTCCTACAGACCTGTCAGGCATGCCACCTAACAGGGACATTGATTTTGGTATTGACCTGGTGCCAGACACTCGGCCTATTTCCATTCCACCATATCGTATGGCACCGTCGGAGATAAATGAATAAAGGAGCAGCTTCAGGAACTTCTAGATAAGGGGTTCATTAGGCCTAGTGTGTCACCTTGGGATGCACCAGTATTGTTTGTAAAGAAGAAGGATGGTTCTATGCATATATGTATTGATTATCGACAGATGAACATGGTTACGGTGAAGAACTAGTATCCCTTGCCTCGTATAGATGACTTGTTTGATCAGTTGCAGGGTGCCAGGGTATTTTTCAAGATTGACTTGCGTTTTGGCTATCATCAGTTGAAGATTCGGGGGCCAAACATCCTGAAGACTGCTTTCAGGACTATATATGGTCATTATGAGTTTCTGGTTATGTCTTTCGGGCTAACCAATGCCCCAACAACCTTTATGCACTTGATACAAGTGTATTCCAGCCTTATCTGGATTCTTTCATCATCGTGTTTATTGACGATATCTTCGTGTATTCCCAATCGTGGGAGGATCATGAGCAGCATTTGAGAGTTATTCTTCAGACCTTGAGAGAGAAGAGATTGTATGCAAAATTTTCGAAGTGTGAGTTCTTGATTGATTCAGTAGCATTCTTGGGGCACGTGGTGTCCAGCGAGGGTGTTCAGGTTGATCCGAAGAAGGTATAGGCGGTACAGAGCTATCCTCGACCGTCATCAGTTACTGAGATTCGCAGTTTCCTTGGTTTGGCAGGATACTATCGCCGTTTCATAGAGGGATTTTCATCTATTGCAGCACCTATGACCAGACTGACCCAGAAGAGTGCTCAATTCAGGTGGAGTAAGGAGTATGAGGAGAGCTTTCAGAAGCTCATGTCAGCTTTGACTACAACTCTGGTATTGGTTTTGCCTACGGGTTAAGGTTCCTATACAGTTTACTGTGATGCCTCGCGATTTTGCCTTGGAGCAATTTTGATGCAAGACGGTAGGGTGATTTCCTACGCGTCCAGACAGTTGAAGGTGCACGAGAAGAATTATCCAGTGCACGATCTGGAGCTAGCACCTATTGTCCCCGCCTTGAAGATTTGGCACCATTAATTATATCGAGTGCATTGTGAGATTTTCACTTATCACCGTAGTTTGCAGCATCTCCTTAAGCAGAAGGATCTGAATTTGCGTCAGATGAGGTAGTTGTAGCCTCTCAAGGATTATGACCTCGAAGGCCAATGTAGTGGTCGATGCCCTGAATCGCAGAGTAGAGAGTTTGGGGAGTCTAGCCTACCTTCCAGTAGCAGAGCGACCTTTAGCACCTGATGTTTAGGCTAAGCCGGGTCAGTTGGTGATATTAGATCTATCACAGCCACCGCGGTTATTGGCTTGTGTATCCTCCAGGTCTTCTCTTTATGATCATATTAGAGCACGCCAGTATAATGATCCACACTTGCTCGTTCTTCAGGATAGGGTCCGTCGTGGTGATGCCAGGGATGTGGTTATTGGGTGTGATGGGGTCATGAGGATTCAAGTCAAGATTTTCATGCCTAATTTAGATGGACTTCGAGATTTGATTCTAGTTGAGGCCCATAGTTTGCGGTATTCCATTCATCAGGGTGCCACAAAGATGGATCAGGATCTGAGACAACATTATTGGTGGAGGCGGATGAATTGGGATATGGTTGAGTTTGTGGCTCGGTGTCTCAACTGTCAGCAGGTCAAGTATGAGCACCAGAGACCAGGTAGATTGCTTCAGAGATTAGATATTCCGAAGTGTAAGTGGGAGAGAAGAACCATGGACTTCGTAGTTGGACTCCCACGGACTTTGAGGAGGTTTGATGCTATATGGGTTATTGTGGATCAGCTGACCAAGTCGGCACTTCATTCCTATTGGTACTACTTATTCTTTGGAGCGGTTAGCTGAGATCTATAGCAGGGAGATTGTCTAATTTCATGGGGTTCTAGTTTCTATAGTTTCTGACAGAGGTACTCAGTTCACATCTCAGTTTTTGAGGGTCGTGCAAAGGGAGTTAGGTACTCAGGTTGACTTGAGCACATCATTTCATTCTCAGACCGACGGGCAGTCAGAGCGTACTATTCAGATATTGGAGGATATGTTGCGGGCATATGTCATTGATTTTGGGGGTCATGGGACAAGTTTCTTCCACTCGCGGAGTTTGCATACAATAATAGTTATCAGTCGAGTATCCAGATGGCTTCGTATGGGGCTTTATATGGAAGGAGGTGCGGGTCTCCGGTTGGTTGGTTGAGCCGGGCGAGGCTAGGCTATTGAGTACATGCTTGGTTCAGGATGCGTTCGGTAAGGTGACGTTGATTCAGGAGCGGCTTCGCACGGTGCAGTGTAGGCGGAAGAGTTATGCAGACCGGAAGGTCCGAGATGTGTATTTCATGTTTGGGGAGAAGGTGCTGCTAAAGCTATCACCCATGAAGGGTGTTATGAGGTTTGGGAAGAGGGTAAAGCTGAGTCCCCGATTTATTGGGCCTTTTGAGGTGCTTCAAACGGTCGTGGAGGTGGCTTATAGACTTTCCATTCCTCCCAGCTTATCGAGTATTCATTCGGTGTTCCATGTTTCAATGCTTCCGAAGTATGTTGGTGATCTGTCTCATGTTTTGGACATCAGCACTGTTCAACTCGGTGGTAATATGTCATATGAGGTAAAGCCAGTGGCTATTTTGGGTCGTCAGGTCAGAAAGCTGAGGTTTAAGGATATAGCTTCAGTGAAGGTTCAGTGGAGAGGACAGCCGGTGGAGGATGCCCCCTGGGAGACCGAGCGAGTGATGCGGAGCAGATATCCTCACTTATTCGACACTCCAGGTATGTCTCTAGACCCGTTCGAGAACGAAAATTTATTTAAGAGGATGAGGATGTAACGATCGAGCCGGTCGTTCCGCGTGGTTAGCCCTGTTTCCCCCGTTTCTGTCTTATCATACATTTCTTAGCATGTTTATATTGTGTTGGGTCGGTTGGTTCGGAGTGGTCGTGGTGATATCTGAGACACTTAGTCTCTTATATTAGTTAATAATTGAAAAAGTCAATTGGGAGTTTCCTTATTGGTAAACGATCTTGGAATGCGGATTTTATGGCTCGGATAGCTTCGTTAGATGATTTGGTACTTAAGAGTGTTTTCAGAATAAAATTTTGATGTCCGATGTAGAATTAGGCTTGAATTGGCAAAAGTTAGTTTATTGCGATTTCTGGTCGGTAGGGAAAAATAGGCTATAGGGGTCGGAATGGAATTTCGACAGTTAGAGAAGGTTCGTAATATTATTTTGGATATTTATGCAAATTTTCAGGTCAATTGGATGTGGTTTGGTTGGTTTCGGCATCACTGGCGAAATTTAGAAGTTTCAATGTTCATAGGCTTGAATTTGATGTAATTTTGGTGTTTTCGTGTTGTTTTTGGTGTTTCGACTCGACTAAGTTTGAATGATGTTATGGGATGGGTTGGTATGTTTTGTTTGGGCCCCGAGGGGCTCGAAATTGATTTCGGATGGTTAACGGAGGATTGGACTTTTGAAATTGCAGCAAAATTGATGTTGGTGTGTTTTGCTGGTGTGGCCCCACTTGCGTAAGTGGAGCCGCAAGTGCAATGGCCGCAGGTGCTAAGATGATTGCGCAGATGCGAGAAGAGATCAGGCTGGAGGAGTCCGCAGGTGCAAGGCATGGGCGACACATGCGAAGCCGCAGGTGCGAAAATTGGACTGTTAGTGGATTTTCGCGGGTGCGCACTTGGGATCGCATGTGCGGATTAACTGGACAGAAACTATAAATTGGTGCCTCCGAGAATTTTGGGCATTTCTTCCATTGTTGCATGCGGGTTGAGCTGGTTTTTGAGAAAGATGAAGGAGGAATTCAAGGGTCTTTAGGGGAGGTAATTTTCCCGGATTAAAAACTCATTTCGATGTTATTTTGTGACGGATTAGGCTTGAAATTTGAGGAATTTAAAGCAGAAAAGTTGGGAAAGTGGGAGGAAGTTTGGAAAATTATTTTTGTGATTTGAGTGGGAGAAAAGTTGGGAAAGTAGAGTCGTGGGAGGATGAGGATTCTAGTGATGTAAATTTTATAGAATTTCGAGGCGTGGGTCCGGGGCTCAGATTTTGCCGAATTTCGAGAATTGCGTTAAAATTTATATCTTTCAGTTGGTCTTTGTTCCGTTAGCGTATATTGATTATGTTAATAGGATTTTGGTTAGATTCAGAGCATTTGGGAACCAATTTGAGGGGCAAGCGCATGGCGGAATAGCTTCTGGGCTATTTTGAGGTACGTAACGAATATAACTCTAAACTTGAGGGTATGACACCACGTGATTTGGTATTGTTTTGGTAAATGAGGTGACGCACATGCTAGGTGACGAGCGTAGGGGCGTGCACCGATAGGGTTTGTGACTTGGTCCGTCCTGTAGCGATTATTAAGCCGCGTATTCGATTTGAAACCTTACGACATCATGTCTTTCAGAAGTTTATACTTGTTTATGGGCTGTGAGCCATGTTTGGGTCCTTGTGCCGACCTGTTTAGACCCTCAGGGGTATTTTCCATGTTTAGGGCCTTGTGCCGGCCTGTTTAGACCCTTACGGGTATTTTCCATGTTTGGGGCCTTGTGCCGACCATTTTAGACCCTCAGGGGTGTTTTCCATGTTTGGGGCCTTGTGCCGACCTGTTTACACTATTCTACTACTATCCTGATAGAACAATTGTAAACTCAGTCATGTTTCTTACTTGTTGTTATTTTCACTGTTATCACACTTCTTTGAAAACTCTGAAAAGTATTTTGGGATGAGTCCCCTGAGTTGAGATGAATTACCCAAGTGGCTTGTGAGGATGACTGAGTTAGGCCGAGATCCGAACATGTGAGGATAGTTATGGAATGGGCTGCACGCCGCAGAAATATATATGTGTTAGGCCGAGCGCTGAGTATGTGAGGATAGGTATGGGACGGGCTGCACGCCTCAACAATATATATGTTATAAATTACATATGGATCGGACTGCATGCCGTAGAAATATAGATTATATATGGGTCAGGCTGCACGCCACTACAATATATATTGTATATGGATCGGGCTGCGCACGTCGCAACAATATATATATTGTATCGGGCTGCACGCCGCAGCAGATATAGCGCTTGGGCTAAATGAGCCCCTCCAGGAGTCTGTACACCCCCAGTGAGCGCATTTGACTATTATATGGATCGGGCTGCTCGGCGCAGCGTATGTTATAAGGATCGGGCTGCACGCTCCAGCAGTACAAATATAATTATACATATGTGGAGGAGCATGCTGCCCACCGCAGCAATTGTCTCTATTCATGGTACTTGATGAGTACGAGTTTTTAAGTGAGAGCATTAGATACTGTTAGTGTTGTCATGAGTGACTGAGAGGCTTGCCCGAGAGGCTTTATTGTAAGTGATGTTGTGCCCGAGGGGCTTATATTTTATAAAAATGTTGTTTTCACTCTTCTTTACACTGAGCCTCTTTTGATAAATGTTGGATAAATATTTTTATACGATATTTTTAAATGGAAAGCCGAGTTTTATGAAATATTCGGAATTGTAGATTCCTTACTTGATTTATCCATTTCCACTGTTATTCATTATATGGATTTACATGATTTATAAATGCTCGTCACTACACTTAAGTTTTTACTTACTTTGATTACATACTGAGTTGGCGTACTCACGTTACTCCCTGCACCTCTATGTGCAGATCCAGGTACCGGACCATCTCACTAGTTGATTTTCAAGCGAGCTTGGAGTTGTTCGAGGATCGATGTAGCTGCTTAGCATCCCCAGCTCACCACCTTTCTTTTCCTCAGTTCATAGTTTTTGTCCTTTGTACTTCAGGCTTTGTAGTAGCAAGTCACCTCATTGTACATTGTATTTTCGGTTTTAGATGTTTATGACAGTTGACTCCAGGTTTTGGGAAAATGTATAATTTGTTCATCTCATTCTGCTATTTTAAAATCTGCTAATTTTGGGAAAATTATGAAATATATTGATAATCTGAAATGCTTGGCTAGCCTAGTTCCATGACAGGCGCCATCATGCTCGACTTAGAAATTGGGGTCGTGACAGCCCTGCTCGGAAGACCTTGGATCTACAACATGAGGGTAGATCCCTCGAACCTAGACCGGATGATGAAATTCCTGACGTCGGACGGTGTAAAAATTGTATATGAGGAACATCATACGACAAAGGAACTGTTTGCGGTCGATAAGTTAACACCAATATCGACATTGTCAACCTTAGAAAATTCGAGAATCAAAGGTAAGCAGGGAGCCAAAAATCAATCACCGCCACCAGTCTCGACCAAATCGGAGAAACAAGTGATAGAAGAAGAATATGATGACTTTCTAACCCCTCAAACTTTTGTTTTTTCCAAAAATTTTGACGCTACCAACTCAACGGTCAAAGAGATGGAAATGTTTATACTGATCGAGTACTTGCCCGAGCGAAAGGTATACTTGAGGACGGGATTAACTCCCAAACTGAGGAAAAACCTTAATCAATATCTTATTGATAACATCGATTGTTTTTCTTGGTCCCTTTTAGACATGACATGAATCCCACCGCAGATAAAAACACATAGACTAAGCATGGACCCTAATCCGAGGTGAAGCATGAATTCATAAAGGACGGGAACACTAAACTTGTCAACATAGGCTCCATTCGGGAGGTAAAATATCCTGAATGGTCAGCCAATGTAGTTGTGGTCCCTAAAAAGGGAACAAGCTTCGAATGTGTGTAGATTATAAAGACTTAAGCAAATCATTCCTCAAATACTCTTTTCCAATGCCTAACATCAATCACATGATCGATGCCACGTCCAGCCATGAGATCCTTAATTTTCTCGATGCTTATTACAGGTACAATAAAATTTAGATGAACCCGGAAGACCAAGAAATGACTTCATTTATCACCAAGTATGGAACGTATTGTTATAATGTCATGCCCTTCGGACTAAAAAATGCTGGAGCTACTTACCAATGCCTAGTAACTAAAATATTCAAAGAACAAATAGGTAAGTCAATGGTAGTTTACATTGGTTACATGCTAGTTAATTCCTTGCGTGCAGAGGACAATTTGGCTCATTTGCAGGAAATATTCGAGATCTTAAGGAAATATAACATGAAGCTCAACCACGAGAAATGTGGTTTCGGGGTCGGTTCCGGAATGTTCCTTGGCTTCATGGTGTCGAATCGAGGAATCAATATCAACCCCGGTAAAATCAAGGCCATCGAAGATAGCTGCTCTTGGCGGTTCATCTCGAGGTCATCGGATCAAAACCACGGATTTTTCCCTCTACTCAAAAAGAAGAACGACTTCTCATGTACTCCAGAAAGCCAACAAGCATTGGAAGAACAAGGTACACAATTTCCTGTTTATTATGTAAGTCGAACCTTAGGAGAAGCAGAGACTAGATATCCACATTTAGAGACATTAGCACTTGCGCTGATAAGCGCCTCTAGAAAATTAAAACCATACTTTTAGTGTCACTGTAACGACCCGTAAAATTTTACAGCTAAAAATAATGCACAAATAGGTCCCCATATTGATATTACTATAGAATTCTTAAAATGGACCGGTTTTGAGTAAAAAGTACCCCAGGACTAAAAAGATATAATTTTCCTGATTTGCGCAGGTCTGCGGTCCACTATGCGATCGCAGATCACGTATGCGGACCGCATAGTGGTCGCATACCTGGACAGTTTGCTGTCCATTTTGAAGACATCTATGCGGCCTATAATGCGATCGCATTTCATGAATGCTGGCCGCATAGTTGTCACATTCTTGCACCTTGACTTTTGCGGAGGGAGTTATGCGACGCACTATGCGTTTGCATAACTGGTATGCGGACCACATAGTTCGCATACTTGGGTAGTCTACTTTTCCTTTTGGTCCATTCAAGGGACAACTATGCGACAGGGATGCATACCGCATAGCAGGAATGCAATCGCGTTCCTGACCGCATTTCTGCTTCGGGACATTGAAATTTCTAATTTTATACCCGACCCCCAGTTCATTAAAACACATACCCCTTTCATTTTGAGCTCATTTTTTGATAAATTAGAGAGAGAAGCGAGTGGGTTCTAGAGAGGGTCTGTTCCAACTTCATTAAATTTGTTCCTCCATCACTACTCAGGCCTGGAATTGATCATGTAGGGCACCATTTTCTTCACTACAAGAGAGCTTCTACCCCGTCAACCTAAATTTCCAAATTTTTCTTAAACTGAAATATGGTTAGGTGAGTTCATGAAGATGGGGGTAGGAGTATTGGATGCATGTAACCAACTAGTCATAACCTAGTAAAAGGAAATGGGTTAGAGTAATCTTTAACTAAAAAGAGGCCACTTAATCTAAAGGAACACCTAGTGTTTGATAGAATGCTCAAGTGACTTCAAGACATGATCATTATTCCTAATTCTAAGTTCAATTATGCGACGTTGTGAACTATATTGAAGGTGCTAGAAGGTCCGGTGAAGTGTGGAAGAATATTAAAGGGAATTTCGGTTCAAGGTATGTATGGCTAACTTTAATCCTTGTAGAGTCATCTTGTTGGTGTCCGAGCACTCAACTGAAATTCTTGCTTGAGCATATGTGAATTGATTGCGTTGTTGTGTCTAGGTGTAAGACTTCGTTCCTTGAATTCCTTAGTCGATCACCATGTTATATGAGCTTGCGAAAAGGTGATTCTTTGTGCTAAATCTATCATGTGCAAAGCTCATTAAATGTTGAATACATCGGTATGAGAGGTTGTGCTACAAAATGAACGAATTGATAATGAAACAAATTGTTGAATGTATCTAAGTGGTAAATACTGTGTAGTAAATAATGGAAAAGAAATGGGGATAAACTAATTGAACAATGTTGATGGCATACCGTATATGACTCACTGTTTGATAAGATTTCTGTGGCCTTCATTTTATATGGTTACCTGGTTGTTACGAATGAGTACCTAAAGGATGTGTAGCAATTGATGAAAGTAAATGTGGGCTGATTTTATTAAGTTAAATGATTGTGGCAACACCATATACGAATTACTGATTGGTAAGGATCATTGTGCCTTGATTTCACATAATTATTGGTTGATATGAACTTATGTTCTTCGTGATGAAGATTCTTGTGATATTATTGTTGGTGATTGTTGCTGTGAAATGTGATTGTAAGGTGGGATCGGATTGGACGCCAAAACAAGAAGTAATAAGGATGGAGAGGTAACAAGGGTGAACTATGATTGTACGGAGGGATCCGGTTGCGCGCCACAACACGAAGTAATAAGGGAGGAGAGGTAATAAGGGTGAGAGGAGAATCTATGGAGGGATCGGGTTGCGCACCGCAATAGATGAATAATTGAAATGAGTAACTATGGAATCTCCATTTGCAGCTTTCTATATATATGCGTGGTACTTGTGTGGTTACCCTAACTGTCATCCAATTGTGCATTGTGTGATTCTACTTGGAATAAACTTTGTTCATACATGCTAGTACTATTCAATGGTACTAACGTCCCTTTTTGCCGGGGGCGCTATATCTTTTATATGGATGTAGGTGATTCCACAACAGGTAGCTCAGACCACCGATAGTAGTGTTTCCCCTTCATATCTTCAGCAGATCCGATGAGCCCCACTTCATATCGGGGCCGTGTGTAGTCTATATCATCTCTTTTGTATATGTTATGTCTTTTAAGGTATAGTCGGGGCCTTGTTGCCGGCAAGTATTGTGTAAACCCTTAGTACTCTTAGAGGCTCCGTAGACATGATATAGGTGGTACACATATGTATTTTGGGCAGTAAATGTGTTTACTAGTAATCGTGGTCCGAATAGAAATTATTGTATGTCTTGTGATTATCAAATGTTGAAATGATTAAGGATGAAATGAACTCAAGTAGTAGATTCATGTTTAAAATCTAAATTGCTAATTCATGTGGAACAAGGTATATTGTAAAGACGAGGTAACGCGTTGGGCAAGTAAGGCAATCCAGGTCCACTTGACCGGGATCACCCGGTTAGGCGCCGGTCTCGTCCCTCGATTTTGGGGCGTGATAAACTTGGTATCAGAGCCTAAGGTTTCTAAAAGTGTCCTAGGATGTCTCGGAGCCGTGTCTAGTAGAGCCCTTCGTATCGGTGTGTTGTCGGCCATATTTATAATTAGGGGGCTGGATGGACATCTAGGAAAAATACCGTTTCATTATTACTCGGTATCGTACGATGAGGTGGAAGATGAAAACATCTTTATCTAACTCATGCATTGTTCCAATTTTAAGTAAATGGCACCCAAGAAGAGAGCCCGACTCGGCCTAGAGGCCAATGCCACCCCAGGAGTGGCCTTGAATTCTTTATCTGATGGTGCGGGTGAGAATGATTCTCCGACCCTGAATCTGCCTGACTGCTCCACTCCAGGCCAGTCTATTCCTATTCTTGCTCCAGCGGAGGGTGCTACAGTCCCTCCCACTGATGGTCCTTATCCTTCCTCAGCCCCAGCTTCCGGTCCCGGTATTTCTGATGGGGACCTCAGGGGAGCTATTCAGATGTTGACTCGTCTAGTGGCCTCCCAGCCCCAAAGATCAAATGCTGCCCCTGCATCCTCTAGCGAGCAAGGGGATTCCTCAGGTTCCAGGGTCAACCAGTTTCTGCGGTTAGCCCCTCCAGAGTTCACAGGCACCGATGCAGAGGCAGAACCTCAGGATTTTATAGATGAAATGTACAAGACTCTCCGGGTTATGAAGGCTACAGAGACAGATGGGGTGGAGTTTTCTTCCTATCGGTTAAAGGGAGCAGCATATTTGTGGTTTGAGATGTGGGAGGGGTCCCGTGGGGAGGGGAGCCCTCCGGCAAAGTGGGATAAGTTTGTCGATGCCTTCATGGATCATTTCTTGCCTGCCGAAACTATGGCAGCCCGTGCTGTGGAGTTTAAGGTCCTTAAACAGGGCAGCATTAGTGTGTGGGAGTACCACATGGAGTTCGTGCGCCTGTCCAAATATGTCATCCACATGATGCCGACTATGGAGACTAGTGTTCGACGGTTTGTTCAGGGCCTTGGTCCCTTGGTTGTTAATAAAGCTGCTACAGTTGCCTTACATTCGCATATGAATTATGGGAAGATCGTGGGATTTTCCCAGGCCACAGAGGCTAGAAATTTGAAGATAAGGATGGAGAGAGATCTTGGTAGTAGGGCCCGTTCAATGGGCAACTCTGGGAGTTTAGTTGCAGATGGGAGATCAGCCCTTAGGAGAGGGTCATCAAGGCCATCCCAGTAATATGCTAAGTCCTCAGCTAGTGCCCCATCATCAGGGCACATTTATCAGCGGGGAGGTCGTTTTGGACCAGGTTCAGATAGCAGAAGGTTCCATCGGTCGGGTCGGTCAAGTGGGAGGTTCCAGCAGCAGAGGACGGTCCCATGCCCTATGTCTGGGAGGTCTCATTTTGAGCCTTGTTACTTGGACATACCGGTATGCTATAGATATGGAGAGAGAGGCCATATAAATCGAGACTACCGCTCACCCAGTCAGGGCGGGAGTACGGGTACTGCTCAATCATCCAGCTCTTCAGCCGCTAAATCTTCAGCACACCCTCGAGCTTCAGCAGGGCGCGGTACAGCAAGGGGTGGAACCCGGGTTCGAGGGGGACCCAGTCGGTTCTATGCTTTGAGTGGTCGCCAGAGTGCGGAGGCTTCTCCAGATGTTGTCACAGGTATTCTGACTGTTCATTCACATGATGTTTATGCTCTTATTGATCCCGGGTTTTCTTTGTCCTATGTTACTCCATTTATTGCTTTATGTTTTGGGATAGAACCAGAACTGCTTCACGATCATTTCTCTGTGTCGACTCCGGTTGGTGATTCTATTACAGCCGTGCGAGTCTATAGGAATTGTGATGTCACAATGCATGGTCGGGATAACACGGCCGATCATATTGAGTTAGAAATGGTAGATTTTTATGTAATTATGGGGATGGATTGGCTCTATTCGGGCTTTTCTAAACTCGACTGTCGAACCAGGATTATGAGGCTTGAGTTTCCTAATGAATCAGTTATCGAGTGGGAGGGGAATAATGTCGTGCCAAGAGGTAGATTTATTTCCTACCTTAAAGCCTCAAAGATGACCAGAAAAGGGGGCATCTACCATTTGGTCTGGGTTGCGGATACCACTTCAGAGGTGCCTGCTCCCGAATCTGTGCTTGTTGTGAATGAATTTCTTGAAGTATTTCCGGACGAGATTCCTAGGATTCTACCAGATAGAGAGGTCGATTTCGGAATTGATGTATTGCAAGATACGCAGCCAATATCTATTCCACCTTCTCGAATGGCGCCATCAGAATTGAGTGAGCGAAAAGAGCAATTGAAAGATCTATTAGAAAAGGGTTTCATACGGCCAAGTGTGTCGCCTTGGGGCGCACCGGTTCTTTTTGTCAGAAAGAAAGACGGATTGCTTCGGATGTGTATGGATTATCGACAGCTGAACAAGGTCACCATCAAAAACAAATACCCAGTGCCTCAGATAGATGATTTGTTTGACCAGTTGCAAGGTGCCAAGTGATTTTGAAAGATTGCTTTGCAGTTCGGGTATCACCAGTTAAAGATTAGGGAGCATGATACTCCTAAGACTACCTTCAGAACTCAATATGGGCACTTCAAATTTCTGGTAATGTCGTTTGGGATAACCAACATCCCAACCGCTTTTATGGATCTTATGAATCGGGTTTTTAAATTGGTTCTTGACTCATTTGTGATTGTCTTACTGGACGATATCCTTGTTTATTCACGAAGTCAGGAAGATCATGCTACTCACCTTAGGGCAGTTCTGCAGACTCTTCGTCAGCACCAGTTGTATGCAAAGTTCTCAAAATGTGATTTTTGGCTAGAATCAGTTGCCTTTTTGGGCCATATTGTTTCCAGGGAAGGGATTCAGGTTGATCCCCAAAAGATTGCAGCGGTAAAGGATAGGCCTAAGCCAATGACCCCAAAAGAGATTCGCAGTTTCTTGGGTTTTGCGGGATATTATCGAAGGTTCGTGGAGGGATTCTCTACCCTCGCCTCCCTCCCCATTAACTAAGCTAACGTAGAAGGTGGTTAAGTTCCAGTGGTCCGATGCTTGTGAAAAGTGTTTTCAGGACTTGAAATTGAGATTGACTACGGCGCCGGTGTTGACCTTGCCAGAAGGTTCAGAAGGGTTTGTGGTGTATTGTGATGCTTCAAGGGTTGGTTTGGGGTATGTATTGATGTAATGTGGTAAGGTAATAGCATATGGTTTTAGGCAGCTCAAGAATCAAGAAAAGAATTATCCGACGCATGATTTGGAGCTCACGGCGGTTGTATTTGCATTAAAGATCTGGCGGCATTATCTTTACGGGGTCCATGTGGACATGTTGACAGACCACAAGAGTCTTTAGTTTTTATTCAAACAAAATGAGTTGAAATTAAGGCAGCGGAGGTGGTTAGAATTGCTCAAGGATTATGATATGAATATTTTGTACCATCTAGGGAAGGCAAATGTGGTAGCTGACGCTCTAAGTCGGAAGTCCATGGGTACCTTGGCTCATTTGGAATCAGATCAGAGGTCTTTGTCTTGGGAGGTTTATCAGTTGGCTAGTCCGGGGGTCTGTGTTTTGACCTCAGATGAAGAGGATTTCGTGGTGCGTAATGGAGCAGAATCTTCACTTATCAAGGAAAAGCAATTCAGAGATCCAACATTGGTACAATTGAGACAAAATTTTTACTCGGCAATGATGACGGTGTTTTGCGGTGCCAAGGTAGGCTATGTCTTCCGGAAGTGGATGATCTTCGGGAAAGGGTAATGGAAGAGGCTCACAATTCCAGGTATTCAGTACACCCAGGTTCTACGAAGATGTATCATGATCTCAAAAAGATTTATTGGTGGAAGAGTATGAAGAGAGGTGTGGCGAACTTTGTGGCTAGGTGCTGAGCATCAAAGGCCTGGTGGGTTGTCACAGCTTATGGAAATACCAATGTAGAAATGGGAGATGATCAATATGGACTTTGTGGGGAGGGTTACCCCGCACTCAGCGCAAGTTCGACTCAATTTGGGTGATAGTGGTTGACTCGCGAAATTAGCTCACTTCTTGCCAGCCAAGTCCACCGATACTGCGGACCAATACGCTCAGTTGTATATCAAGGAAATAGTCAAACTCTATGGGACTGCAGTATCTATTATCTCGGATCGAGGGGCCTAGTTCACAAATAACTTTTGGAAGAAATTTCATCAACGTTTAGGTACGCAGGTAAATCTCAGCAAAGCATTCCACCCACAGACTGATGGGCAGGCAGAGCGGATCATTCAGACGCTTGAAGATATGTTACGGGCTTATGTATTAGATTTCAAGGGTAGCTGGGATGATCACTTGCCGCTTATAGAATTTGCTTACAATAACAGTTTCCATACTAGTATTCAGATGGCCCCATTTGACACATTGTACGGAAGAAGGTGTAGGTCTCCGATTGGATAGTTCGAAGTTGGCGAGGCGGAACTGCTAGGACAGAATCTTTTGCACCAAGCTATGGAAAAAGTTAAAGTCATTTAGGAAAGGATGAAGACTGCTCAAAGTCGTCAGAAATCCTACACGGACCTTCGTCGAAGAGATTTGGAGTTTAAAGTAGATGATTGGGTATTATTGAAGGTGTCTCCCATGAAAGGAGTGATGCAGTTTGGGAAGAAAGGGAAATTGAGCCCTAGGTTTGTCGGGCCGTACCGGATCGCTCAAAGGATAGGACAGGTGGCTTATAGGCTGGAATTTCCCCCTGAGATGTCATTAGTGCACCCAGTGTTTCATGTGTCCATGTTGAAGAAGGTGATTGGGGATCCATCCTCCATTGTGCCAGTTGAGAGGGTTGAAATTAATGAATGATTGTCATATGAAGAGGTTCCAGTTGCTATTCTTGATAGGCAAGTCCGTAGGTTGAGGAACAAGACGAAGAAGCCACGTGGGAAGAGGAAAATGAAATGAAAGAGAAATATCCCCATTTGTTTGAATAAGTACGGTAGTGGTTTTGGAAGTTGTCATTCCTAATCAATTATATATTGTGTTAAATTTTGTCCAAGAACACTCAACTCCCCTAATTATCCTACTATTGTGACTTCTCAAACTTTCTACCCTAAATGTATATGTTGTGGTGATTAGTTGGATTATGTGAAACTCAGTGAAATAGCTGAATTATGTGCAACTTTGTGGAATTAACAAAATTATGTGAGGCTTGCAGAAGTAATTGAATTATATATATATCTTGTTGAAATGACGGGATTATGTTCAAGTTGATAGAGTAATTGGTAATGTGTGGAATTTGCTAAACATGTGTTTCGGGGGCTCTCTGACAGGTAGATAGGCGTAATTACAAAGGAAACTCTGGCGAAATTTCAGGAAATATCAGAGTTAGTAAAAAAATTTGGGGGTTGGCTTATTTTGTGCTTCTCCTACTCTAGTGATTCCCCAATCCTCATTTGAGGACGAATGATTTTAAGTAGGGGAGAATGTAAAGACCCATAAAATTTTATGGATAAAAATAATGCCCAAATAGGTCCCCATGTTGTTATAACTATAGAAATTCGTAAAACAGACCCTTTTGAGTAAAAAGTACCCCGGGAGTTAAAAAATATAATTTTCCAGATTTGCGCAGGTCTGCGGTCTACTATGCGATCAAAGATCAGGTATGCGGACCGCATAGTGGTCGCATACCTGGACAATTTGCTGTCCATTTTGAGGAAAACTGTGCGGCCTAGAATGCGATCGCATTTCACGAAGGCGGGGCCGCATAGTTGTCGCATTCTTGCACCTGGCTGCATTTCTGCTTCGGGACTGTTAAATTTCTAATTTTATAACCGACCCTCAGTTCATTGAAACACATACCCCTTTCATTATGAGCTCATTTTATGGTAAATTAGAGAGAGGAGAGAGTGGGTTCTATAGCGAAAGAGTTCCAACTTTATCAAATTTGTCCCTTCATCACTACTCAGGTCTGAAATTGATCAAGTAGGACACCATTTTCTTCACTACAAGAGGTAAGCTTCTACCCCATCAACCTAAATTTCCAGATTTTTGTTAAAATGAAACATTGTTAGATGAGTTCATGAAGACGAGGGTTGGAGTATTGCATGCATGTAACCAACTAGACATAACCTAGTAAAAGGAAATGGATTAGAGTAATTTTCACTAAAAAGAGGCCATTTAATCTAAAGGAACACCTAGTGTTTGATGGAATTCTCAAGTGAGTTCAAGACATGATCATTATTCCTAATTATAAGTTCAACTATGCCACTTTGTGAACTAGATTGAACGTGCTAGAAGGTCCGGTGAATTGTGGTAGAAAATTAAAGGGGAATTCCGGTTCAAGGTATGTATGGCTAACTTTAATCCATGTAGAGTAATCTTGTTGGTGTTCGAGCACTCGATATTAAATTTTTACTTGAGCATATTGAATTGATTGCCCTGCTGTGTCGAGGTGTAAGAATTCGTTGCTTGAATTCCTTAGTCAATCATCATGTTATATGAGCTTGCGAAAAGGTGATTCTTTGTGTTTATTCTATCATGTGCAAAGCTCGTTAAATGTTGAATACATCGGTATGAGAGGTTTTGCTGCAAAACAAAAGAAGTGATAATGAAACAAAGTGTTGAATGTATCTAAGTGCTAAATGATGTGTAGTAAATAATGGAAAGGAAACGGGGATAAACTAATTGAGCTATGTGTTGATGGCTTACCATATATGACTCACTGTTTGATAAAGATTTCTGTGGCCCTGATTTTATATGGTTACCTGGTTTTTACAAATGAGTACCTAAAGGTTGTGTAGCAAATGATGAAAGTAAATGTGGGTTGATTTTATTGAGTTAAATTATAGTGGAAACACCATATATGAATTACTGATTGGTAAGGATCATTGTGCCTTGATTTCAAATAATTATTTGTTGATATGAACTTATGTTCTTCATGATTAAGATTCTTGTGATATTATTGTTTGTGGTTGTTGTTGAGAAATGTGATTGTAAGGTGGGATCGGGTTGCACACTGCAACACGAAGTAATAAGGGTGAACTTTGATTGTACGGAGGGATCCGGTTGCGTGCCGCAACACGAAGTAATAAGGGTGGGGAGGTAATAAGGGTGAGATGAGAATCTACGGATGGATCGGGTTGCGCGCCGCAATAGACGAATAATTGAAATGAGTAAATGTGGAATCTCCATTTGTAACTTTCTATATATCTGTGTGGTACCTGTGTGCTTACCCTGACTGTCTTCCAATTGTGTATTGTGTGAGTCTACTTGGAATAAACTTTGTTCATACATGCTAGTACTCTTCAATGGTACTAACGTCCCTTTTTGCCGGGGGCGCTACATATTTTATATGGATGTAGTTGGTTCCACAGCAGGTAGCTCAGACTATCAATAGTGGTGTTTTCCCTTCATACCTTCAGCAGATCCGGTGTGCCCCACTTCCTCTCGGGGCCGTGTGTAGTCTATATCATCTCCTTTGTATATGTTTGGTCTTTTAAGGTATGGCCGGGGCCTTGTTGCTGGCAAGTATTGTGTAAACCCTTAGTACTCTTAGAGGCTCCGTAGACATGATGTGGGTTGTACATATATGTATTTTGGGCAGTAATTGTGTTTACTAGTAATTGTGATCCGAATCGAAATTATTGTATATCTTGTGATTATCAAATGTTGAAATGATGAAGGATGAAATGAACTCAAGTAGTAGATTCATGTTTAAACTTTATAGGGATAATTAATGTGGAATAAGGTATATTGTAAACACGGGGTAACGCATTGGGCAGGAAAGGTAATCTAGGTCTGCTTAACCGGGATCACCCGGTTAGGCGACGGTCTCGTCCCTCGGTTTTGGGGCGTGACAGTCACCCTATATGTGTATTAACTACTTACCCACTTCGTAATATTTTGCACAAGCCTGAATTATCGGGCCAATCGGCAAAATGGCTCGTCGAACTTAGCGTGTCCGATATCGAATATCAACTTCGAATGGCCATCAAATCTCAAATTTTAGCGGACTTCGTGGCTGATTCCACACCAACCCTCGTATCCGATGTCGAAAAGGAACTCTTGTTGAAATCGGGTACATCATCGGGGGTATGGCCCCTTTCACAGATGGTGCTTCGAATGTGAAGGGGTCCGGGCTAGGCATCATTTTGAAGCCATCCACGGGTAACACTATTACACAATCTATCAAGACTTCTAAGTTGACTAACAATGAGGCCGAGTATGAGGCCATGATTGCAGGTCTCTAGCTACCTAAAAGTTTGGGAGAAGAAGTCATTGAATCTAGATATGGCCCTTTACCGGTTGTTAACCAAGTAAACAAAACCTTCGAAGTTCGAGAAGGTAGAATGTAAAGATATTTTGACAAACTACAAGTAAATTTGCACCATTTCAAAGAATGGACTTTACAACATGTGCCTCAAGAACAAAACCGAGAGGAAGATGCACTTGTAAATTTGGGATCATCGGTTGAGGAAGATGGTATCTGGTCGGGGACTGTCGTTCAACTATCGAGATATGTGATCGAGGAAGTTCATGTCGAGATAAATTCTACAAAATTAACCTAGGATTGGAGGAATAAGTATATTGAATACTTAAAAAACAGAAATCTCCCATCGGACCCTAAAAAGTCGAGGAAACTACGAACAAAAGCTGCTTGATTCACGTTGGCCGAAGATGAAACATTATACAGAACGACATTCGATGGACCCTTGACAGTATGTTTAGGACCATGTGATACCGATTATGTTTTATGAGAGGTCCACAAAGGCACTTGTGGGAACCACTCATGCGCCAAATCACTGGCTTGCCAAGTCATTAGAGCAGGGTACCACTGGGATAGCACGGAAAAAGCCTCCAAGGAGTTTGTTCAAAAATGTGACAAATGTCAAAGGTTTGCGCCGATGATCCACCAGCCAGGAGAACAACTTCAGTCGGTTCTGTTGTTGGTCCAAATCGCACACGCAAGTATATGTGGTCGTAGCAAGTAATACAATGTTAAATCAAATGTCGAACCCACAGGGACTTGCGTAAACTACTTATTGAATCACTCTAATTGCTATTTAATCGAGCCAAAACAAAATCAAATAATATAGATAATTTATTCTATGATTATATGAACTAATTATCAAGTAACGAGAATATTGTTGTGTATTCAACTAAGACAAATATTCAAGGGTTGTGATCAATTCACCATTCATATTTCATTCTAATTAGCTCTCCCTTTCATATAATTCACTCATGGTTGCTAATTAATCGATAGTTGCTCTCGTAGCCCTCTCCCGAAGTACTACTCGCCTATTCTCAATAGATTAACGCATGTATTCCTATGAAATTAATCTATTAGAACGCACTAAGATTACGATGTTTAATTAAGCACGGTGACTAGGTATATTTCCTATCCTAACCACAAATCAGCTCCCCTGAAGGGTTAAGATCATGCTCTCTTCAATTCTCCTATAATCTATATACGGCTTTCCCAAGCATAACATAAATAGTATATAGAACCTATTGCTGGCCAAACAATTAAGCAATTAAACGCAGAATTGAAGAAAAAACCATATATTGAGCGAATTATAATCAAGGTTAAGTTAATATCGAATAAAAATATTCATGGCTAAACCACAACCTCAGAACAATGGGTGTTTAGCCACTCATACTAGAATTAAACAATTGCATAAGTTGAAAATACTAGATTAAGATGAAGAAAACCGATAATCCTTTGCTTCTTCAATGATCTTGTGTGTATATTCTCTTTAAAAATGGCATCCTCCTCTCAAAGTTGAGTTTTTGGGTCTATTTATATGGTTGGGACAAACCCTAAATGTGTAGGAGACTTCTATTCCAACCAAGAAACACTTAAAAACATTTAAAACTCGGTGTTGACCAGACCAGGCACCCAGGCGTTAAGCCCCAAACGCCCCCTTAACGCCTGGGCAGGCCTAGCGTTAGGGGCCAAACGCTTGGCTAACGTCAGGGTCACCCTTGCCTTAAGGGTCAAACGCCCCCTTAACACCTGGGCATGCCTGACTTTAGGGGCCAAACGTGCGGGTATGGCCTCGGTCACTCCTTTTCGACTGTTGAGCGTAGTTTTTATGTTTATGCACCCATTTAGCTCGACTTCTGATGCGAGACTAAATTGCATAGTTTAACATGTGATATACCTTACATTTTATGCGCATTAACGATAAAAATACACTTGTTATGTGCTTAATAGAGTTTATTTCATGTGTAGGTGAAGTGGAGATAGAAACGGAGCTAAAGAGATGCAAATACGTCGAAAGATACGCGAAACGAGACACCCGGGTGATAGCCGGGTGACAGAGGCAAACACCCTGACCCTACCTGGCATTAGCCAGGCGTTAGGGCTGAAATGCCAGCCCTACCCTGACGTTATCCAGGCGTTTGGGCTGAAACGCCAGCCCTAGCCTTGCTTTAGCCATGCGTTTGGGTCCAAACGCCAGGGGCTGCCCAGTTCGGCCAAATCCGAGTTTTGACGGGTTTAAGTGTTTTCCAATTGAAATAGAAGTCTCCTACATGGTTAGGGTTCACCCTAAACCTATAAATAGACTCCTAAAACACAACTACAAGGGAAGAGATCAGAGGAGATTCGAGATTAGAGTGGATCAAAGGCAAAACATCAATTTGTACATATTTTCTTCTTTACTTTGTAGTTTAATTATGCAAGTTATTTTAGATTTTATTCTTATGAACATGTTTAGCTAATTTCTTGTGGAACCCGTTGGGGAATAAACTTATTGTGATATTAATATAGCTTTGATTGGTTGATTAAACTCTATTTGTTCAACTACGTTCTTGTTGTAGTTGATTGAAGGGCCCTCAATTAGCTGTGCCTATTTATTATGTATCTACTTGAGAGAGAGTGCATATTTAGGTAATTGTTTGAACAACACCACTCCCAGAGTATAGACGAAAGTCATAACCGAGGGTTTAGAGGTTGGATTAGAGATAACGATACTTCGGGTGCAATCTAAGTGAACTGTAATGCAATCTAGCTAGCGTAACTTGAGAGAGTGCGTCTAGTAAATTATCATAATTACTTGAGAGAGATTTATGGTAGATAGAGTGTTCATGATTGATAGAGATAACTAATCAAGCTATACGAAGTATCCGAGAAGTAAGTTCACCAGCGGGGGAAACCATAACCTTAGATTTTTATTACAATTGTTTATACCTTAGCATAGTTAATCTTTAGTTTTAATCTTTAGTATTAGTAATTTAAATAACATCAGGTGACAGCTGAGTAGTATTTTAACAGCTTGCTTGATACGTCAATTCCCTGTGGGATCGACTCTGGGCATAATACCCCAGGATTATATTTGCAACGCCTATTTAGTCTTCTACAAGACATAGTTGAGCGTGATCAGCTTCCACCTCCAATTCACCTACACATGAAATAGACTCGATTATGCACATATAACGTGTATTTTTATCACAAAAGCACATAAAATGTAAGGTATATAATGCTTAAAACTATGAATTGTAGCCACGCATCAACACCCCACACATAGACTCTTGCTCGTCCTCGAGCAATATCCTTCAACACATACACATTTCATTAACAAGGAGTATTTTACTTTTCAATCACACACATTACCCCTTAACTATGATCGATATCGGCAATCAAGTATGAACATACAAAATTTTACATTCTTTCCCTTCCTTAGACATGCCTAAGCATAACAATTTAATGAATCATATCAACAACCTAATTGCAACCACCCAACCTCAAGAGTCGACTTGCAACTACTAAGCCCTCTCAATTCACGCACCTACCCAACAAGAAAATTACAATATTACCAATCGTTCATGAGATCATGTGCCCTCACCAACAACAAGAGAGTGAATATATCTAGTCCACACATTCAAATATACTTTTGAACATTATTTAAGGACGTCACACAATTGAACAAATTCACTCACTGTCACAAAGAATTCATATGCATCCTGTGGTCGTACCATAAGCTTGCCCGTAGTGTAAATATACACTAATTCAACTTATCCAACTTTAGGATCAATTAGGACTTTTAAGGTTGTAATGTAGGCTAATGGACGGGTAGGATATATTTAGGAACAATGACTAACCCTCCTAAGTACTTTAATACACTACTTTCACAAATCAACACGTATTCTTCTCAACCAATTCCCTTGCCACAATTCATATTCAACATAGCCCTTTTTCAATTAAGCACTTCTATATTCTCACTAGCACAAACTAATAGAATTTGGAGGTGTGTATCTTCTTGTACATTTTTTTTTTCTCTTATTTTTTTCTTTTTTCCTTCTTTCCTACACACACTCCATACATGAAGATTCAATGGCTTGTGACTTTTGAAAACAATTTTTTTAATGCACTAACATTCCTTTCCATGGCTCCACTCAAACACGCTATCTAAAGTGATGCTAGGCTGCTTCAGAGAGGTGCGCTTCGATCCCACCTTACTTCTTTTAGCGACTAAGTGCCTTAGGAGGAAAAGGTGCAAAAATCTCAATTTAAGAACAAAATAGGGGTACGACTTGTAATGTGGGTACCAAAGAAAAGGTATAAAGGCTCAAAGGGGCTAGCAATGGAATTTTGTAATTATTATATGACAAGCACATCCATGATCAAGAAAAAAAATGCCTACGTCATCTCCTAGACCAGCATAACGTACAATTTCGCTCCGATTAACACACGCGGCAAGTTCTAGACTACACAGGATAGCATAGAAAATAACTAAACCTCACTGACACTTTGCACATGACACAATCACAACGGTTTTATTCAACTCTCAAGTTAAGCAGACACACAAAAAAATTGAGAGAATTAAGAAATATTACACTATGTAGAATGCAAGTCACACAACTGAGCTAAGGCGTCACAAATTAGGCTATTTATTTTTTTAACTCAGGCATCACATGTCAAACCAAATATTAGAGAAAATAGAACGTATGTCATCACCTAATATGCCAGCATCAAACATGTCATAGGGTATCTCTAACTTACTCAGTTTCTTCCTAACTACTCTAAACAAAAACAAAATTAATTTAAATTACCCGATTCAAGTTACACCCTTGGAAAAGAATCGTGGTCAAAAGAAAAACCAAGGGGGAATTACTACACTACATAAAAAAAAATATTTTTGGTATTTTCTTCCCTCAAGAGAGCTGTCTAGGAAATCCCTCGTCGGGAAAAGTTAACATATTTATATATATATATAAAACAACTACAAAAACTTAAAAGAAATAAAATCATTTACTATCATGAATACAAAACTATAATATAAACCCACACACAGTACAACAATTCCACAATTTGTAAGTACAACAAAATACAACATACACACCCCACACATAATCCATGCACTGTCCCTAGTGCATTATATAGAGACAAAAGCAGGTAATAGAAGCAAGGTACAAGAAACTCCCTGATCATTCAGCGTCGTCATCATCTGACGCTCTCCATTCCTCCTCATGCTCATCTTCTTCATGATCTTCCTCATCCGAGCGCATCGACTCTGCATCAGAGTCATCAGGAGTGTGATATCCTCATCATTAGGGAGCTTGTATCCCTCACCCGCTCCAATCATCTCCTGCGCATGAGCATTGAGCGGGCACCTCTGATCTAATTCAACTCTCTCATCAACTGACGCCGGCCGACCGCCTATTCGCAACCGCAAATCCATCATCCCATAAAGATGGGCCATGAAGATATCATCCCGCACATTGCGCTCTGCATTGGTCAGGGAAGGCTCTTCCTTCAGTCTTAGGCCACAAATGTCAGTCTCTCATGGGAATTGAACAATGGTATGGTCAAAGTTGGGCTCAACCGCTACATTCTCATTTAGCAGGAACTGATTTATGAAATTTGGGAATGGTATTTGATCAATTATATTTCTCGAACGCACCAACCCCATTTGATAGCGCATCAGCTGGCCCATATTCACCCTCTGCCCCGTCATGAGGAAGTAGAGCACACAAGTCCTCTCTCGGTTGATTAAGGTGCCATGGTTGCATGGTAGTATCCATGCACTAATCACTTTAAGCCACACATGGGTCTCAGCCTTCATTTTCTTCTTTGGAAATCTTTTATGGCGATTTGTGGCTCTATCCCGCATCCAAGCAGCCCTGGAATCAACTCCACAAACTGTGTGCCTCACCTCTCTATAGTTGGGATGACAGATGAATTGCTCTAGAGGCTCTACCGGAACATTTGGTGCACCAAGGAAATCGCATATAGCCTTGGCCAAAAAATCTACCAAGTTCCCACGAATTGGCACCAATCCGTTCTTTTCCTTAGGGTCAAACCCTGCGTAAAATTCTCGGACTAAGTTGAGGTTGATATCACCATTGTGTCTGAACACATATCCCAGCCCCAACTCATGGATGCTCCACCAAATCGCTGGAAATTTTGATCTTAGACTCCCTTTCTTAATATCCCCTTCAGGGTGAACATGCTTGGGTATGCAGCGTGCATACTATTTCCTGGATTGCACTGGTATGCTGTTGAGACCGTATTCCCGTTCGCCAGTGGGTTGCTGTATCATAGCAGCCACAGCAGCTACTGCTTCCCCACCAGTCATACTGGAAGTAGCATCCCCCCTTTTCTTTTCTTTTGGGGTTGTGTGGGTTTTGCTTTGCTTTTAGCTGGGGCCGAAGACGTGGACTTCCCCTTGCCAGTGGCTCTTCTGGGTAGCATTGTTTTTTCCTGCACATATGATCCATAGTTAGTGGGTGTCACAAAGTGTGTAACAAAAGCTTTCCAAAGGTTACTCAGACATCACCTTGATACGTTAATGAATAATTGACCCAAAGGGCTTCTCGTGAGCCTCTTCACACTTAACATTTCATGGAGTTGACAATGCATGATACTAATGGGTTGTTTCCCTGAGTCTCTGGCTCCAAATGGGATATGTATTTCCGTTGAGGCATTATGTCGAGCACTTAGCGTGCACAATGCCATGAGAGCTCTTATGGAATTGAGGGTCTGTCTCATGTACCCACACCTGGGTGAGGTTCCATAATACCACTTAGTTTAACAAATTCAGCCCATTCCTAGAGGGTTTCAGGTATTGGTATGCAAAACATCATACAACATGACCATGAAATTCATAAACCCATAAGGAACCACCATGAATCATGGCTACACCATATATAATTGTAACACCCAAGTCGAATTTACACAGAATAGGGATAAAATCATACCTCAACGATTGATGAGTGTTAACTTGATGAGGTGAACCCCGAAACTGAGCCTTTGCAGACTTGTGTGTTGTGGGTGTGCAGATGTGTGGGTGAAAAGTTGATGTGGGTTTGTAGATGTGTGGGTAATCTATGAGATATAGTGTGAGTGTGAGAGAAATTCGTTGTTGTTTGTGTTCTTGGGAGCAAACTCTTGCTTGAGAGGGAGATGGGAGATGAAAAATTTAGAAGAAGATACTTACCTGGCGTTAGGCGTGCGTTTTAGTCATAAATCCCGAACCCACTAGCGTTAGCCAGGCATTGGATCCCAAACGCCCAGCCTACCCTGGCGTTTGCCAGGCGTTAGGGCTGAAATGCCCAGCCTGCCCTAGCGTTTGCCAGGCGTTAAGGCTGTATCGCCAGGTACCCCCTGCCCTTCGTCTGACCTTCCGTCATGCAAGAACACTGCTTTTTTCACTTGAATGCATTCGCAAGCTCGTTAGTACCTATAATTATATGAAATTATTCAAGCTATGTTAAGATTTAACTAAGCATTGGGTTGCCTCCAAATAAGTGCCTTAGTTAATGTCGTGGCACGACTATTACAACAAGTCAATAGGTTTCCTCCTATGAAGCGCCTGATTTAACGTCACGGCACGACGCAGAACCTCGCCTCAATCATCAGCGAGCACGACTTTGGTCTTCTCACGATTTATGGTACCACCCCAATAATGTTTGACTCTATGCCCAATCACTAAAAATGTTCTTTCACCATGTATAGCTCGCTATTCAAGTGCACCATATGGAGTGACTCTCACTATTCCAAACGGGCCTGACCATCTCGATTTCAGCTTTCTAGGAAACAGTCTAAACCTAGAGTTGAATAATAGTACCTGTTGGCCCAGCTCAAAATGACGCGGATGTATATGTTTGTCATGCCATTTCTTGGTCTTTTCTTTGCAAAGTTTGGCATTTTCGTATGAGTGCAACCTGAAATCATCCAATTCATCCAACTGCAGCAATCTTTCTCACATGTGGCTTCAAGGTTCATGTTTAACTTTTTCATGGCCTAATACGCCTTGTGTTAAACCTCTATGGGCAGGTGACATGCCTTCCCATAGACCAGCTTGTACGATGATGCCCCAATTGGTGTTTTGTATGCTGTTCTGTATGCCCAAAAAGCGTTATCTAACTTAGCAGCCCAATATTTCCTGTTCACACTCACCATTTTCTCTAGTATTTGCTTGATTTCTCTACTGGATACCTCTGCTTGTCCACTTGTTTTATGGTGATATGTTGTTGCAACTCGATGACAGACCCCGTATTTAGCTAAAAGGTTATTCATCACTAATCAAGGCTCGGGGAGTACCAAATCTGGAGAATATATTCTTCTTCACAAACGCAGCGACAACCATGGCGTCATTCGTCGGCAATGCAATTGCCTCCACCCATTTCGACACGTAGTCAACTGCCAGCAAAATATTTTTATTTCCCTTGGATGATGGGAATGGACCCATAAAGTCTATCCCCCATACATCAAAAATCTCTACCTCCAAGATATTATTTAAAGGCATCTCGTGCTTCCTTGTTATCGTTCCTGTTCTCTGGCACTGGTCACACTTTTTAACAAATGCATGTGCATCTTTGAATAGTGTTGGCCAAACGAAACCAGATTGTAGCACTTTCGTTGTTGTTCGATCGCCACCATGATGGCCCCCATATGGTGATGCATGACAATCAAATAGCACCATTTACACTTCTATATCAGGAATATATTTCCTCATTAACTGATCACCACATTCTTTGTACAGGTAGGGCTCATCCCAGTAGTATGACTTCAAATCACGTAAGAACCTTTTCCTTGCTTCAGATTTTATTTTCGGGGGAAGTACCCCACTCACAAAATAATTCACATAATCGGCATACCACGGAGGAGGGTCTTGGGTTATAGCAAAAAGTTGCTCATCAGGAAAGACTTCTTTAATATCTCCACCTTCCTCAACATGATCATGATTTTCCAGCCTTGACAGGTTGTCAGCTACTTGTTTATCAGTGCCCTTTCAGTCTCTTATCTCCACATCAAATTCCTGCAACAATAAAACCCAGTGCATCAATCTAGCTTTAGACTCTTTCTTTGTAAGTAAATACCTGATTGTTGCGTGATCTGTGTGGACAATAACTTTTGTGCGCACCAAGTATGCCCTGAATTTTTCAAAGGCCCACACCACAGCTAACAGCTCCTTTTCATTGGTGGTGTAATTATGTTGTGCATCATCGATGGTCTTACTCGCACAGTAGATGGAATAAAACACTTTGTCTTTCCTTTGGCCTAGCATTGCCCCAATTGCATGGTCACTTGCATCACACATTAGTTCAAATGGTAGTGACCAATGAGGTGCAACAATTATCGGGGCAGTTACCAATTTCTTCTTGAGCTCCTCAAATGCCTTCAGGTAGGCTACATCAAAATTGAACTTGATATCTTTTTCCAGCAACCTGCACAATGGAGTAGCAATTTTAGAGAAATTTTTAATAAAGCGCCTATAAAATCGTGCGTGTCCCAAGAAACTCCGGACACCCTTCACTGAATTTGGTGGAGGTAGTTTCTCAACTGCCTCCACTTTTGCCTTATCAACTTCGATGCCACTTTTAGATATTCTATGACCCAAGATAGTACCTTCCTGCACCATGAAGTGACACTTCTCCCAATTTAACACCAGATTCATTTCTTCACAACGGGCCAACACCATGCTCCGGTTTTTCAAACAGTCATCATAAGATGCCCCAAAGACTGAGAAGTCATCCATAAACACTTCTACGAATTTTTCCACCATGTCGGTGAAAATCTCCATCATATATCTCTGGAAGGTGGCTGGTGCATTGCAAAGACCAAGTGGCATTCGCTTGAAGGCGAAGGTGCCATAAGGGCAAGTAAAGGTGGTCTTCTCCTGATCCTCTGGGCATATGAAAATTTTATTGTAACTTGCATACCCATCCAGAAAACAATAATATTCATGCGCTGCTAACCTGTCCACCATTTGATCAACGAATGGGAGTGGAAAATGATCCTTGCGGGTTGCTGTGTTGAGCCTTCAATAATCTATGTAAACTCTCCAACCCGTGATAGTGCGGGTAGGAATTAGCTCATTTTTCTCATTCTCAATCACGATCATCCCTCCCTTTTTGGGTAAACATTGAACCGGCCTCACCCAATTAGCATCAGAAATAGGAAAGATGATGCCTACATCCAGTAATTTTATGACTTCTTTCTTCACTAATTCTTTCATAATGGGATTCAACCTCCTTTGCTGCTCAACACTCGGGCGAATTCCATCTTCCAAAAATATTTTTTGCATGTAAAACGATGGACTGATACCTTTAATATCTGCGATGGTCCACCTAATCGCCTGTTTGTGCTCACGAAGTACCCTAAGCAATTTCTATTCTTGTGTATTGGTCAGGCTGGATGAGATGATCACGGGCAATGTTTCAGAGTTCCCCAAATAGGCATGGCGTAAATGTGCGGGAAGAGGTTTGAGTTCTAGCTTTGGAGCCTCTTCAATAGATGGCTTAGGAAGTGTTAGAGTAACAGGCTTATTCAACTCTTCAAATTTTCCTAGCTTGTGGAGGTAACTGCAGGACACCTCAACAATTTTCTCAATACCTTCCCTTGTTTCATCCTCACAGTCTTCTGCATCCCTAACCAACACTCGCTCAAGATGGTCAATAGGATTCATGTAGGGAACCATGGACTCCGATTTGCTTTCCACTACAGAAATCATGGATAGTTCTTCATAGTGGACAGGTAACTTGAGTTCCTTATAAAAATTAAACACCTCCACTCGATCACCAACACGCATTGTCATCTTCCTTCACACACATCGATAATAGCTCGGTCTGTATCTAGGAATGGACGCCCCAAAATAAGTGGGACTTCCAAATCAGGCTCATAGTCCAAGATAATGAAATCAGCTGGGAATATGAATGATCCCACCTGAACCAGCACATCTTCAATTACTCCCTCAGGATGGGCTAGGGAGCGGTTAGCCAATTATAAAATCACTGTTGTTGGGCGTGGTTCACCCAATCCCAACTGCTTGAAAACAAATAGTGTCATCAAATTAATACTTGCCCCAAGATCGCACAGAGCTTGCCTAACTGCATGCTTACCAATTGAGATTTTGATAGTAAAGCTACCCGGATCTTTTAATTTCTATGGTAGCTTGCTTTGAATGCTTAAGCTAACATCCTGAGTGAGTGCCACTGTTTCGAACTCAGTCAGCATTCGTTTATTAGCCAAAATGTCCTTGATATACTTAGCATATTTGGGTACCTCCTGCAGAATGTCTACCAGTGGAATATTGATTTGTACCTGCTTCAAGAGATCAAGAAACTTTTTGTATGCTGCATTATCTTTCACCTTTTGCAACATTTGAGGGAATGGAGGGGGTGGCATTACAACAAATGGTGGGGGTTGCTTAGCACTCGCCTCCTTTGCTGGCTTATCTGATTCTTTCGGGTTGTCTAAAGTTGATTCAATAGTGGCTGGTCTCTCATCAATATTTACCTGCTTTCTCTGACTGGGCTGGACTGTCTCCAATTGCTTCCCATTCCTCAATGATATAGCATTAACAGGTGCTTTAGGATTAGCTTCAGTGTCACTTGGAAGAGCCACCGTTGGTCGGGTATTTTGAGAATTGGCGAGTTGCCCCACTTGACGTTCTAAGTTTCTCATGGCTACAATCTGGGCTTGGTGATCAGCCATTATTTTCTGATTGAAAGCAAGTTGGTCATTCATCATTCTCTTCATAATATCCTCAAGGCTTGCTAATTGTTCAGCCTGAGGTGGTTTGTACTGCTGTTGAGGTGCTGGATGCCTGTAATTTTGCTGAGTGCTCTAATTTCATCCCCAAGAGAAGTTTGGGTGGTTTCTCCAGTTGGGGTTACAGGTGTTTCCATATTGATTTGTTTGTCCCCAATAAGCGTTACCCACAAAGCAGACAGACTCTGGATTAACTGGGCATAACTCACTTAAATGACCCTCTCCACAGACTTCACAAAATACCTGAATTTGTTGCACTAGTTGGGCCTGTTTCATTGATTGAGATTGTTTCTTGTTAATGATCAGGTTCATTTGATTGACTTGGTTAGTCAATGTGGAAATCTGAGCTAACAATGCTGAAACCACATCTAGTTCAAGAACCCCTGGTGATTTCTGAACCATATTTCTCCCCATCTCACCTTGCCAGTATGGATTGCTTTTGGAGAATTTATTCACTAATTCAAATATTTCATCATAATTCTTCTCCAACACCTGACCTCCAGCTGCTGCATCTACAATAATTTTTGTCTGCGGATGGAGTCCTTCAATGAAAGTGTGAACTAACACCTCATTTTTCTGATTGTGATGAAGGCAGTCTCTGAGTAGCCCCTTGAACCATTCCCATGATGAATATAAAGATTCACCAGTTTTCCTCCTAACGGAGACTATCTCACTCCGGATCTTTGCGGTCTTTCCTGAAGGGAAGAACATTACCAGAACTTTTCTCGCCAGATCATTCCATGTTGTGATGGAATTAGATGGTTCTGCCTTCAATCATCGCTTTGCTTCGCCCAATATATAGAATGGGAAAAACGTGAGCCTCACGTAATCTGGCATGACCCCGTTAGTGATATAAGTATCTCTAATCTACAAGAAGTTTAGAATGTGCTGTTGTGGATCCTCGTGTGGAAGACCAAAAAACTGCCCATTTGCATAAAGTAATTGGATCATGCTCTATTTTAGCTCAAAGTGCCCGGTGATTCTGGGCTTCACGATGTTGGAGGTGACATTAGCAATGCTTGGCATTGCCACCTCCTGAACAACCATGTGTTGTTTCGTGGCCATGTTCACAGGAAATCGCACGAAGTTCCTGAGATTAGAGCAAAAATCACGTGACGTTAGACTCAATGAAGTAAACAGGTAAAGCAAGTAACTAAAGAGTAGTCTATATTCAAGTCCACATGCAACGACGCCAAAAACATGTTGGTCCAAATCGCACACGCAAGTATACGTGGTCGTAGCAAGTAATATAATATTAAATCGAATGTCGAACCCACAAGGACTTGCGTAAACTACTTATTGAATCATGATAATTGCTATTTAGTCAAGCCAAAACAAAATCCTAGAATATAACTAATTTATTCTACGATTATATGAACTAATTATCAAGTAACGAGAATAATGTTGTGTATCCAATAGAGACAAATATTCGAGGGTTGTGATAAATTCACCATTCATATTGCATTCTAATTAGATCTCCCTTTCAAATATTCACTCATGGTTGCTAATCAATCGACAGTTGCTCTCGTAGCCTTCTCCCGAAGTACTACTCGCCTATTCTCAATAGATTAACGCCTATATTCCTATGAAATTAATCTATTAGAACGCACTAAGATTATGATGTTTACTTAAGCACGGTGACTAGGTATATTCCGAACTTAACCACAAATTCGCTCCCCTAAAGGGTTAAGATCGCGCTCTCTTCAATTCTCCTCTAATCTATATACGGCTTTCCCAAGCATAACATAGATAGTATATAGAACCTAATTGCTGGCCAAACAATTAAGCAATTAAACGCAGAATTGAAGAAACAACCATATATTGAGCGAATAATAATCAAGGTTAAGTTAATATCGAATAAAAATATTCATGACTAAACAACAACCCCAAAACAATGGGTGTTTAGCCACTCATACTAGAATTAAACATATGCATAAGTTGAAAATACTAGATTAAGATGAAGAAAACTGATAATCCTTTGCTTCTTCAATGATCTTGTGTGTATATTCTCTCCAAAAATGGCATCCTCCTCTCAAAGTTGTGTTTTTGGGTATATTTGTATGTTTGGGACAAACCCTAAACGTGTAGGAGACTTCTATTCCAACCAGGAAATACTTTTAAAACCTTTAAAACTCGTAGTTGACTGGACCAGGCACCCAGGCGTTAAGCCCCAAACCCCTCCTTAACGCTTGGGCAGGCCCGGCGTTAGGGGCCAAACGCCTGGCTAACACCAGGGTCACCCTGGCCTTAAGGTCCAAACGCCCCCTTAACGCCTGGGCATGCCTGGCTTTAGGGTCCAAACGCCCGGGTATGGCCCGGGTCACTCCTTTTCGACTCCTGAGCGTATTTTTGACGTTTATGCACTCATTTAGCTCGGCTTCCACCTCCAATTCACCTACACATTAAATAGACTCCATTATGCACATATGACGTGTATTTTAATCAAAAAAGCACATAAAATGTAAGGTATATAATGCTTAAAACTATGAATTC
This sequence comes from Nicotiana knightiana, assembly GCA_005239525.1. Classification (NCBI taxonomy): domain Eukaryota; kingdom Viridiplantae; phylum Streptophyta; class Magnoliopsida; order Solanales; family Solanaceae; genus Nicotiana; species Nicotiana knightiana. The sequence goes on along the minus strand of ML416660.1, from coordinate 15,056 downwards.
TAGCCACGCATCACATGTCCCCATGTCCGTTCATGAAACGGGGGATGAACATCGTCGGCCCTCTACCATCGGCCCCATGTAAAGCTAAGTTCATCTTATTTTTGACTGAATATTTCTCTAAATGGGTTGAAGCACAGGCGTTCGAGAAAGTATGAAAGAAAGAAGTCATATAATTCATCTGGGATCACATCATATGTCGATTTGGGATACCTGCCGTAGTAGTGTGTGATAATGGGAAAGAATTCGTCGGCAGCAAGGTGACGAATTACTCGAAGACCATAAAGTAAAAAAGATATTTTCAACACCATATCATCCTATTGGGAACAGTCAAGCCGAATCAATGAACAAAACTATCATTCAAAACCTGAAGAAAAGGATGAACGAAGCTAACGGGAAATGGAGAGAAATTTTACCCAAGGTCCTTTCGGCATATCAAACCACATCGAAGTCCAGTACAGGGGAAACTCCATTTTCCATAGTATATGGCTCCGAAGCCTTGATTCCAGTCGAAGTCGGGGAACCTAGTGCAAGGTTTAAACATACAACAGAAGAATCAAATCACAAGTCTATGAATAATAGCCTCGAATTATTAGATGAAAAATGAGAAGTTGCACTTGTTCGAATGGCTACACAAAAATAACGAATCAAAAGATACTACAATAGGAGAACCAACATTCGCCACTTCAGAGTTGGGGACTTAGTCCTACGAAAAGTCACCATCAAAACTCGAGACCCTAATGAAGGGAAGCTCAACCCAAATGGGGAAGGACCATACCATGTCCTCGACATAGTTGGAAAATGANACATACGACGTGTATTTTATCATTAAAGCTCATAAAATGCGAGGTATATAATGCTTAAAATCACAAATTCTAGCCACTCATCATTAGGGCACCATTTGCAAATAACTCTAGTTTAACCAGTATGTGTCACCAAAGATCGGGTTATGGCTCAAATTACTTCAAGGAGAAGGTGTTAGGAACTCCTCGAGGTCCACAACTATGGGTCCTGGACAAACTCGAATTATATGAATTAGTCTACATAACGAGAAAAGACAAAATTGGTCAAATAAACAAAATAATTGATTTTAAGGAAATTAGGCAGCACCTGAATTAATAGAATTCGATAGCGCGTATTGAGACATTTGTCATTTAATCTCCTATAGACATGGTATCTAACATGTAGAAGTAGAACATATTTGAGCAAAGTAGAGCACCTATAGGCATGATGTCTAACATGTAATAGCAGAACATATTTGAGCAATGTAAAACACCTATAGGTAGGATTTCTACCCAGTTTAACGCTGGTATTAAGATAACCCCCCTTTTCCCAATTTTAATAATACCCCAATTGTTATTACAACATTATTACAGACCCAACGAATGGAATAAATTAAGAAAAAATAGCTATAGTGAGCCCACATCAAGCCCAAAGATATACACAGCCAGGCTAGGCCTTCATTCTAAAGTCCACATAGTTTACAATAGCTCAAAAATCATATCTTCATTTACAAAAAACATCCACAAACCAGTCGATTCAGCCAGTAGGTAAAAACAGAGTTGAGCAATTAGAACCATGACCCTAGTGTGTCAGAGTTTCCAAGGGCTTCATGAACCCATGCAGTTCTCACAATAGGGAGATTGATAGAGGAAATTCAGAAAAAGACTAAGAACTAGAACTAGTGTGTCAGAGTTCAGAAGGGTATCCATTGGACCACGAGCAGTTCTCACGCTAGGGAGGTCAAATGATAGAACCTAGGTAGCCTTAGCTTTCAGCAGGCTAAGAATGTGAACTCAAAAGAGCCCAGGTAGTAAGAGAATAAACTAAGGTTGAGGGACATCACTGAAGGATGCAAACATAATCAAGTTGAGCACATAGAACAGATAATAGAACATGCTTAGGTTTTAAGAACAAACTTAACAAAGTTTCAGAAGAACAAGTTCAACACCTAATGAATATATTAACCGAACATGTTTGCAGGATTGATGTGCACATACTCATAGTAATAAAAAGGTTCAAATTATGCTAAATATAGATCCTAGCATCACAAGAAGGAATCATATCAACTGACAACATAACTTAAACATGATGAGAACAAATCAGGGCAACTACTGGGAAGTCAAGACACGGTAGAAGCATACTAATAAGGAACATGATAAAACGTGCTACATAGGTATGACATCATCACAACAAATTCAAGAAACAGTCTTATGCAATATAGTTAATGAATATATTCATGCTTAGTCAACTAATCCACTAAAAGGGATATGAAAGCATGTTCAAGTAACAAGGTTGATAGCAAACTTAAACCCTAAAGAGATGGCTAAAGTGTAAAGGTTCTAAACATCAGTAACACATAGGCTAGAATAACTTGAAATGAACTTAATTAGCACAAATGAGGTTTAGGCATGTCTTAGATTACCAACGTAATGGAGTTAAAGATTAGAAAGACCTAAAATTGAAGTAAAGCAATCAGAATTGGATACGAGAACAACCTGGAAAACACATTAAACTACAATCTCTATAAGTGAAAACATATGCAAATGACATGTAAATAAGAATGAAGTGACAAAAGTCCGGTACTCACCAGTTAAGAAAAACACAACAAAGAACGGAAGTCCGCAGTATTTTTAATATCAACAAAGAGAAAGAACCCAGAATTTCTTGCCTTGGCTTTCAGCCGACCAAGAACCAGAATATAGAATAAGAGTATTAGAGAAAAAAGAGCATGTAACTTCAAATTTGAGTAAATCCCTTAAACGATTCATGTTTGTCTTAAAGGGGAATGGGGAGGTGTTTATATAATAGTAGAAATTGAATACCCAAACAAATAAAATCATCAATAAAACATTGGAAAGGAAAGAATATCACATGCAATCGAAATCAGTAAGGAAAAGACAGAAATTTCAAACCCTGATTTTAGGGAAAGTGAAAAATCGGTAGAATCTAAATATAAAAAATCAAACATCACAAAGAATAGGATGAATATAGACAAAATATCACTTAAAATCAAAGAATCCAACCAATTTTGGTTCGATATAAAGAGCTCTTAAAACCCTAGTTTTAAGGTTAAGTATCAATCAACAGAAATATACAGAGATTCGTACCCATAATAGAACAAGAGTGAATATAGACGGAATAGCGAAAATGTCAAGGATTTGAACCGACTTTGGTTCGATTCTTATGAGATCTGCTTTCCATGTTTAAACAAGCAGTATAGAAAAAGGAAGTTTAAAGGAAGCGGGTGAGAGACAACGTATCTAGGGGTTAGGAGTTAGGTTATAAGAGAAAATGGGTTGAGGGTTGTGAGTCGTTGATCATTTTTTTATGAACGACTCTGATTTGAGGGGTATGGGTCAGTTTGGACGGGGAACGATTGGGCTTGGGTGTTATTAGGCTGAGGTTTAGGTAGTTTAGGTCCGACAACAGGTATGATTTGGGTTGTTATTTAAATATCCTATTTTAATAAATAAATAATTTATAAAAGTAATTAATAAATAATTTATAAAAGTAATTAATAAATAATTTATAAAAGTAATTAATAAATATCAAAAATAGTATTTGTGCACTAAAATGATTGAAAATAACTACTTAACCTTATAAAAATATAAAAATTCATTTTCTGTATAAATAATGTAATTATACATGCATATGGGCTATTATTGAAAAACGTACAATTAGTCTTAAAATGAAAATGTAATTATAAGAAATGCACCGAAAATATTTAAAATCTCATGTTGGTATAAATGATAAGTTTAGATGATCAAATAATCATAAACATAATTTGGAGGATTATTATAGAATATTTATATAATAAAATACAAAAATAAATTGGTTTAAAGCATTTTAAAATTATGAAAAATTATCAAAGACACTTGTGTGTGCTTATAATATATATATATATATGTGTGTGTGTGTGTGTGTGTGTGTGTGTGTGTTTAAAATATGAGGGAAATTTGGGTATAAACAACTACCCCTCTTTGCGCGGGAATTATGTAAGAGTTGTCGGGTAAAGAAATTATGACTGATTTTGACCGAGTGGTGTGATTTAAAAAGTATAGGCTGAACTCCGGTTTCTAAGTTGCATACATATCCCCATTTTACGGGAATCAGGATGTGTTTAGTTCTGAATCTAATGGTGAAATAAGCCGATGTAGTTGTTATAGAAACGGACAAGCTTTTCTATATAAGACGAGATAGACATTATGGTTGGATGTACCTTGGAATGGTTATGGATATATGAACGGTTGTCATTTGGGAATGGGTACTAGCCTGTGGTTGGTTACGTTTGAAATAATTGTAGGATATGAATGTTGAACGAAAACCTGAGTGAAGATTGCTCCCGTTAGGATAACAGTTACTTCCTGGATCACCTGCAAAACTTAAAACACGATGCATGCAAATATATATAGATTATTGCGAGAATTTAAACATGATGAAAATTCCCTTTGGACCATGGAGATCGTCTTTGAATGATGAGGATGATGTCCTTAGACCTGACGTCCCCAGCCATAAACCGTGAGATAGGGGATTCACATGCCATGAAATGATGTTCTCGGTACATGAGGATGGGGCCTCTTAACCATGATGCCTTGAATAATGATGTGCAATATTGAGAGATCCTCAGGCCCTGGCATAGTGTCTTCCGGCTATTAGGATGATGCCTTCGGACCATGACGCCTTTGGATAAAATGGCGATATGTCAGCTCACGAGATGCAAAGATATGATGATTGGTTATGTGAAGCGAAACAAGACAAAGCTTAGTCTTGTCCGAGATCGGGGGTAGATCTTAGCCCTGAGGTGGAGAATAGTTATAGGTTTCAAATAGCATAGTATTTATGGTTATGCAAGGAGAGACAATGTTTAGACTCATGCGATTGAGGAGACAGGGCTTAGCCTCATGCAAGAATAGAGACAATGCTTAGTCTAATGCAAAGGAAGGTAGTTCTTAGCCTTATGCGATTGAGGAGGCAGGGCTTAGCCTTATGCAATAATGGAGAAAATGCTTAATCTCATGCAAACAAAGGCGATGCTTAGCCTTATGCAATTGAAGATACAGAACTTAGCCTCATGCAATGATGGAGGAAATGCTTAGTCTAATGCAAGGGAAGGCAATACTTAGATTTATGTGATTGAGGAGGTAGGGCTTATCATCATACAAGACGGAGACAATTCTTAGTATCATGCAAAAGAAGTCAGTTCTTAGCCTTATGCGATTGAGGAGGCAGGGCTTAGCCTCATGCAATAATGGAGAAAATGCTTAATCTCATGCAAAGGAAGGCGATGCTTAGCCTTATGCAATTGAAGAGACAAAACTTAGCCTCATGCAATGATGGAGACAATGCTTAGTCTAAGGCAAGGGAAGGAAATACTTAGATTTATGTTATTGAGGAGGTAGGGCTTAGACTCATACAAGATGGAGACAATTCTTAGTATCATGCGAAGGAAGGCAGTTCTTAGCCTTATGCAATTGAGGAGGCAAGGCTTAACCTCATGAAAGATGGAGAAATTTCTTAGTCTCATGTAAGGGAAGCAGTGCTTATCCTTATGCAATTGAGGAGGCAGGGCTTAGCCTCATGCAAGATGAGGCACTACTTAGTCTCATGCGGGGGAAGGCAGTGCCTAGCCTTATGTAATTGAGGAGGCAAGGCTTAGACTCATGCAAGATAGAGACAATGCTTAGTCTTATGCAGGGGAAGGCAGTGCTTAGCTTTATGCAGTTGGGGAGGCAATTCTTAGCTTAATGCAAGATGGAGATAATGCTTAGCCTCGTGCAATGAACAGATAATAAGTAGTAACAAAGTATTTCCTAGATGGAAATATGTTTACGATTGGCATCTTTGTCATCATGAAGATAGTGATTCTGAGGTGTGCACGTATTTTTGAATACTTTGCGTTCCTTCATCCAAAGGAAAATCGTGAGTTTTTCGGGGAAGGATGGTTTTCTCTGTTCTGTATCGAAATCCTAGTTGAGTTGCCCTGGGTAGCACCTGGCTGTTTCATAAGATAATGTTTTCAAAAAATATGCGTGCATATGGGGAATATAGTTATTTAATATACATTAGTATGCAATCGAATAGATTTGATGAACCAATGACTGTGACACTTTAGAGACATTGCGACTTCCCCGCTTCAGAATTTTGAGGGTCCTCCTAAAAATTTTGCCCTAGTTTAATTAGGTGATTCTCTGACCAATCTTCATATGATAACGTTGGCTGGACTTGCTCCGAAATTTTTAGGCTACCCTCAAAATTCTGCCCCAGTATTTGGTTGTGGGGAAATAAAAATTTTATTGAATTGTGATTGATAGCCTACATACCCTTTCTTGAACGGGAATCGGGTCAAACGTAGTTCAATTACATCAAATGAAGAAATACAAGCAATCTAATCATAGTGTCTTCTGACTGCGTCTGAGTCGATAGGCTTTGGCCAAATCTCTTTGTCTATTTCTGCAAGTGTGAGCGCTTCTCCTGTTAGTACTCTGTGAACCATGTAGGGCCCTTGCCAATTGGGTGAAAATTTTCCTTTGACTTCATCTTGATGCGAAAAGATCTATTTCAGCAGCAGTTTCCCCGGTGCGAACAGTCTAGGTCTAACCCTTTTGTTGAATGTATGGACATCCTGTTATGATAAAGCTGACCATGGCATACCGCAATCATTCTTTTCCCATCAATGAGAGTCAATTGTTCATAGCGACTCTATATCCATTGTACATCACTGAGTTCAGGTTCTTGTATAATTCTTAAGGAAGGAATTTCGACCTCGGTGGGAATGAAAGCTTCGGTGCCTTAGACCAACATGTAGGGAGGTTCCCCTGTTGATGTGCGGACTATGGTACAATATCCCAATAAGGTAAATGGTAATTCTCATGCCAATGCTTGTGATTTTCTACCATCTTTCTCAATATCTTCTTGATATTCTTGTTGGTGGCCTCCACGGCTCCCTTCATTTGAGGCCACTATGCTGTGGAATTCTTATACTTGATTATAAAGGTTTCACACATAGATTTTATTAAGTCAATGTTGAGGTTCACCGTGTTGTCGGTGATGATTGATTCCGGCACCCCGAATCGGAAAACAATACGTTCGCTAACAAAATCTGCGACGACTTTCTTGGTTATAGCTTTGTAAGATGTTGCTTCAACCCATTTTGTGAAGTAGTCTATGGCCACTAAAATGAACCTGTACCTGTTTGAAGCGGATGGCTTGATTTGTCTGATGACATTCATTCCCCAAGTGGCAAAAGTCCAAGGTGCACTCATTGCATTGAGCTCAATTGGCGGCATCCATATCAAACCTGCATGTATTCGACACCGATGACTTTTTTGGACATACCTGATGCAGTATGTTTCCATAGTCATCCAAAAACTAGCCTCAATATCTTCTTCTCTAATACAAAACCATTCATGTGTGGTCTGCAAGTTCCATCGTGTATCTCTTCGAGCAATTTGGAAGCTTCCTTGGCATCAACACACCGTAATAACCCTAGGTATTGAGTAATTTTGTATAGAATTCCTCCACTTTGAAAGAAATGGTTGGACAATCTTCGGAGTGTGTGTTTCTGAGTATGATTTTCATGCTCCGGGTATTCTTCTTTTGCCAAGTACTCCTTGATATCATGGAACCGTGGATTCCCATATGTTTATTCTTTAACATGAGCGCAGTATGCTGGCTGATTATGAATCCGTACCAGAATGGGGTCGATGAAATTCTTGTACGGATGCTGTATCATGGAGGACAAAGTGTCCAGTGCATCTCCGAACTCATTCTGGATTCTCGGGACATGTCTGAGTTCTATCTTTGTGAAACTCTTCATCATCTCTTGCACATGATATAGATATGGTAATATCTTGATATTTTTTGTAGACCATTCTTCTTACACCTGATGTACCAGAAAATCTGAATAACCAATTACCAGTAATTCCTGGATATTTATGTCAACGACCAAATTAAGACCTAATATGCAAGCTTCATATTCTTCCATATTATCGGTGCACAAACATCTGAGTTTCGCATATACTGGATAATTTTGACCTGTCTCTCACGCTAAAACGGTTCCAATACCCACTCCTTTGAAATTTGCGGCTCCATCGAAAAACATTCTCCAACCTTCGTAGGCTTCTGCGATATCATCTCATACGAATGATACTTCTTCAGCAGGAATATATGTTTTTAGTGGTCCGTATTCTTCTCCTACATGATTTTCTGCAAGATGATCTGCTAATGCTTGTCCTTTAACCGCCTTCTGAGCCACATAGACAATGTCAAATTCACTCAATAATATCTTCCGTTTTGCCAGCTTCCCTGTAGGCATGGGGTTCTGGAAGGTGTATTTTAAAAGATCCATCCTAATATGAGATATGTGGTATAGGAACAGAAGCATTGCCTTAATTTCTGGACTATCCATGTCAGAGCACAAGAGGTGCGTTCCAGCAAAGACCGTGCTTCGTTATGTGAGAACTTCTTACTCAGATAATATATGGCCTGCTCTTTCCTCCCGATCTCATCGTGTTGTCCCAAGACACAATTGAAAGCTCCATTTAGTACAGACAGATAGAGTAACAGAGGTTTACCAAGTTCCGGCTGGACCAGGACTCGTGGTGTGGACAAATATTCCTTGATTTTGTCAAAAGCTTTCTGGCAGTCTTTAGTCCAACTTTTTGCAGCATCCTTCTTTAACATTTTGATAATTGACTCATAGATCACTGTTGATTGTGCTATGAAGCGGATGATGTAATTGAGACGTCCCAAGAAACTCATCACGTCTTTCTTATTTTTTTAGTGGTGGCAAATCCTGGATAGCCTTGACCTTTGATAGGTCTAGCTCAATTCCTCGGTGGCTGAAGATGAATCCTAACAACTTTCCAGCGGGGACACGAAGGAACATTTTACGGAATTCAACTTCAAGCTGTACCTCCGAAGATGATCAAATAATTTCCTCATGTCTGCTTTGTGATATGTGCCCTATTTGAATTTGATAATGATGTCATCCACATATACTTCTATCTCCTTATGTATCAGGTCATGAAAAATAGTTGTCATGGCTCTCATATAAGTGGCCCCAGTATTCTTCTGACCAAACGACATCATTTTATAGCAGTACACCCCCATGGTGTAATAAAAGTTTTTTTCTCGGCATCTCCTTCATCCATCCAGATCTGATGATATCCCGCAAAGAAATCCACAAAGGATTGGAGTTCATAATTGGCGCAGTTGTTGATTAGTATGTGTCTGTTAGGTAGAGGAAAATCATCTTTGGGACTTGCTCTGTTTAGGTCCCGATAATCGACGCATACTCTGACTCTCCCATCCTTCTTCGGAACTGGCACGATGTTATCTAACAAAGTTGGATATACAACCACCTGAGAACCTTAGCTTTGATCTGCTTGGTGACTTCTTCTTTCATTTTCAAACTCATATCCAACTTGAATTTTCTGAGCTATTGCTTTATTCGCGGACACATTAGGTTGGTAGGTAGTTTATGAGCCACTATTGATGTGCTAAAATTAGTCATGTCATCATAAGATCATGCGAAAATGTCTCCATCTTCTTTCAGGAAACGGGTATATTCGTCTTTCTCTGATGGTGACAGGTGAATGTTTTTGCGAGTTTCTTTGACTGTTTCGGAATCTCCCAAGTTCACTATCTCAGTTTCGACCAAGTTGGACTTAGGCTTGTTCTAAAAATTCTAAACTTCTCTGACAACTTCCTCAGGTATTATATCCTCTTTTTAATTTCTCCCGAGTCATTATCCTTATGTTGCATTGTCTCATTACATGTCACAGTTGTCGGTTCATCAATATAAGAAATAGTAATGCTGTAGAGAGAAAAATGTAGAGGGTTGTAACAAAAAATAAAACATCAGACCATTGATAAGTAACAAGATGTCAAACAAATAGCGATTTTAATGATTCAAATAAATGTTTCAAAACAAAATATTGAAAATGTTTTAAAAATGCTCATGAGAATTGTTTTCAAAATAAATGACACTAGCAGCCAGGCTACCCCGAAATTCGGCGGGCGCTTGTTGGCGTGGCAATCCACTTCTTGATAATAGCTCCCTTCTCCACTGTTTGGATGACGATTCCTTCCTCCTCATCCTCCTCAACTATTACACTGCAATCTATGCCTTCATCTTCTAAGAATATATTCCTCAAACCAGATAGCGCTTCATCTTCTTCAGATCCCCACATCTTATCGGCCTAATGGAAGGATTAACTCAGATGCAGTACCGGGTACTCGGGAGTGTAATAAGGACCACGCCATATTGATGAGCAGTTCTAATACTCATACCATGTATATTGATATCTAAGTCAAAGGTCTAGCCGTGACATTTTAATTGTATTGGTTTGGTGATCCTTTAGAGATTTTTGCCATGACCTCTGCCGGGTTCATACCTTGTCCGTGCTTATTTTATTGCTATCTTTATACTCCACCATTTATCCTTCTCGATTTCGTTATCACGCTCAATACGGTGGATCCCTAGCTTCTTTCTATTCTCCACAACTGGAACAGTCTGATTGGTGTAAATAGGGTTACTCATGTCTCCATGAATGATCACCTCCTGATGATTCCATTCAAACTTCACATCCTGATGCAAAGTAGACACTACAGCCCCATCGATGTGTATCTAGGGTCGTCGCAATAGCAGATTGTATCAGGCGGATATGTCGAGCACTTGGAATTCAACATCAAAAAAAGTTGGGTCCATTTGTAAATAGAGGTTGGTTTCTCCGATCGTGGCCCTTTGAGACCCATCGAACTCTTTTACGCTCATAGTTCCTGCTTGTATCTCATGCAAAACTTTACCTAATGTCCTCAAAGTAGTCAATGGATAGATTTTGATACTTGAACCCCCATCTATCAAGACCCTGACAATGAATTTGTCGTCACACTATACCATGATATGCAGCGCCCTGTTAGGGCTCAACCCTTCTGGCGGCAGTTTATCTTCATAGAAAGTAATCTTATGGCTCTCCAATACTTGTCCTACCATGTTATCCATATCCCCACTGGTAATGTTGTTCGGTACATAAGCCACGTTCAATACCGTATTCAGTGAGTTCCTATGTGCTTCAGAACTCTTTAGTAATGATAGAATAGATATCTGAGCAGGGGTTTTATTCAGATGGTCAACAACAAAATACTTTGTCGCTTGCACCTTTCTCCAAAGATCATCCGGGCCGGTTTCAATGATAGGTTGTTTCGAAGTGGCTTCTTTACTTGTTCCCTCCAAATGCTTAGGCATGTATATCCTACCTGTTCTGGTTATCCTCTATGCTGCACCAGTTTCATCAATTTTCCCCTTTCCTTTCCTTCTTGCTTCTGCGGTATAATCCCAAGGTACATCATTGGAATTAAAGGATGGTGTGGGTACTACAGTTATGGTGAATGTCACGATCACTTCTACTTCAAATGGAGCAGGCGTGGCTGAAGGGGTTGTTACTTCAACCTCGAATGGAGTTGGCGCGGCTACCTCAACCTCAATCAGTGACTATATTTGTTCCACGATAGGTGTGAGAGTGGCTAGAGGCTTTCTGGGATCATATCCTTCTCGAATGAGTCCAATTGACCCCTCCAGGTCCCGTTCTTCATCAATTTCCATCACATTCACCCCTCGCCCATGTGATCTGGGAGGGGATTGTTGCAGACATTAGGTGCATTCTCCTTCACCTGTATAACTTTGGTATCAATCAACATCTGGTTCTTGTCCTTCAAAGTGCGACATTCGTCAATAATGTGACCCTTCATGCCCGAGTGGTAGGCACACGTCTTGTTTGGATTGACGCAATGAGAGTAATGTTCCATGGCAACAACGGGAATGAGAGTGACATAACCGGCAACTTTCAATCTCTCATATAACTAGTTGATGGGTTTAGCAATAGGGATGTATTGTCTGGGTGGTCTGCGGTCGAAATTTGGTCTGGTGTTGATAGTTTTGGCGGGCTAGTGGTGAGTGGTAATATGTTGACTGAATGTTGTAAGTATGGTAAGAGGTGGAATTTTGTGGATATCTGGGAGGTGAATGCTGATATCTGGGTGGCGGTGTTTGGTATATGAGAGGAGACTTCATACCTTGGGCTACCATCACAGCCCCTACTTCCTTCTTTTGGATATGCCTCCTGACTGCAAGGCTTTGTTCGTAGCTTGTAATGCCTCGAAATTCGTTACCATTCCGTTTTGATTCCCTCTTCTATTCTTTCTCTCAATATGATGATGCTGGAGAATGTATGATTTTCAATAACCATCACCCTATCATAATATTGCGGGTCCTGGGCTCAGACAAAGAATTTGTTCATTTGTTCTTCTTCCAATGACGGCCTTACCTTTGAAGCTTCTAATATCGACCGGCTAGCATACTCGCGAAAAGTCTCTATTGGCTTCTTCTTAAGATTCTAGATATAGAAGACATCCGGTGCATTCTCAATATTGTATCTGAATCGATCCATGACATATGACGCCATGCTTACCCAGTTAATCCACTTCTTTGGATTTTGACCGATGTACCAAGATAGGGTGTCTCGAATGAGGCTCCTCATGAATAACTTCATGCGAATTCTTTCATCTTCACCAACCCCTATGAGCTCATCACAATACGTCTTACGATGCACCTTTGGATCACCTGTTTTGTTGAATCTTTCAAACTTAGGAGGTTTGTAACCCTCTGGCAGTTCTACGACCGGGTGAATGCATAAATCCTGAGAGTTCAAACCTTCGATTCCTTTACCACCTTCGACATCTTGGACTCGACTTGTAAGATTCTTAAGATGCTTCGCCGTATTCTTGATGAGCAGGTCCTTCTCGGCAGAGTCTGGTATGTACGGGGTTTGATGTGAAGTGTAGGGTAAGGTTTCTACATATATGGAATTACTTTGGTGGACTCCAGGGATTTGGGTGTAGTAATGATCATTGGTTGAGTTTTGGGGATCATTAGGGTAGGTTGTGCTGTGTTTTCAGGAGTGTCGTAGGTGGCAGTTTGTGGGTATTGGGCCGGATGATGTTGGTGATGTGGAGGGGTTGGTACTGGTGGAGGATTAGGATTTTGGGAGGCATGGCGTATTGATGAGGTGGGAGAGGATTTTGTCGGTGTTGGTTTTGGGCGTTTTGAGGAGGTGTTGGGTTTTGGGCATTTTGGTGGTCGATGTCTGGGACATTTAAGGTGAGGGAGAGGATTTTCCAAGTTATGGACCTACTCAAGTTCCCCTTGTAACTCCGATATCTTTTTCTCTAACCGCAAAACCAAGTCATTCTACGTCGGAGTACTCCGACCATCTAAAGTTTCAACATTCTCTCCATGTGTAGCGTTGTCTTTCGTGATACCACTCATATCGTCAATATTAGCTTTTCCTTTGGTCTTAGGATCACTTGGAGGAGGAGGAGGTAGAGGATCTCTAGATCTGTTATGATATGCTGATGATGCCAGTATGCACAAACCAACCTTAAGGAATGGGAATAAACAAAGAAAGAACAAAAGCAAAAGGTAAACGAGTCAATAAGGGATATTAGAAGGATATTTGCAGTATTTAAACACGTATTGCGGAATTATAAGTTCGCGTCCTAATTTGGGGGACCTCATTGTGCCTGAGGTAGGCCTAATGACATATAGATTTGGAGAAAACTCAATGCTGATAACTGCATCATTTCATTTATATGATAAATGAACTGAATCCCCACTAAAACAACAATAATTATAAAGAGTCACTAGTGGCATTTACCTTATTACAATAGAATTCTAAAGCGAATTTAAAATAAGTAAATATCAATCCCGATTTACTTGGTCCCAGATGGACCTTCTCCAAGATTGGCTTTTCTATCCCCATCGATCAGAGTCACCAGGTCGCGCACGTCCAACAACAGATATGCCACGCTAGATGCCCTCCTTTCTACGTTCTGACAATCTGAGACCCATTTCCTAATCTTTCCCTCAAATTCCATCAAACCCCGCTCCAGATACTCCAAATCTCTTTTTACTTAGTAGCGATTCCCCTCCATTCGTTGATTGATTCTATGTACACTTTATGTTGTTCCAAATGACTGGCCTCAGATTCAAAAATGGTTTTGCGCAACCTCCTGTATTTGACTTGTGCCTCACTAGCATCTTCTATGACATCATTTCTCAAATCAACCCCTAGCTTGACCTCTCCCGCTATGTCATCGACCAACCATGATGGGTAGAGGTACACATGGCCGGCATGATACCTATCTGGCTCAATAGTATCCTTTTCTACAACAATATTTTGATGCCACATATGACGTGCCTCGAACTTAAATGGAATGGCATTCCCTTGGAAGTTGTCATGACCCCAAATCAATATAGGTCGTGATAGTTCCTATCATGAAACTAGGCCATCCAACTCTGGGAGTAACAAATAAAATTGTCCGTTTAATATCACAAATCAAAGTAATTCATTTAAGGTTCCTGTTTTAAAGATATAATTAACAGTAGTAATACCACAAAAATCAAATCTAACCACAACCAAGCAACCGAATACAACTGATATGAGCATCTAAAGAGATAATTACAATATCTGATAACAAGCCCTTGATAGTACAATCTGGAGAATACTAGAAATCAACAAACTATGAAATGAAAGAAGGCCAGATGGGGAGGCCGAACAACTACCTCTATCCTCGAGCAAACTCCGAGCAAATGGGAAATCAGCTAACGCTCAGATCTGGTACATGGATCTGCACATAAAGGTGTAGGGAGTAACGTGAGTAGGTCAAACTAGTAAGAAACCAAAGTACCTAAATACTTGAGTGCAGTGACGAGCATTTACAAGTGATAGTTTCATAAAAAAAAGGTGCTAGTGAAAAAAATAGAGTAATCAAAAGACTACAACTTCAAAATACTTTACAAACTCCAGTTCCCCTTCTAAACTTGCATAAGATTTAACTCAACATCTATTAAAGAGACTCATTGTAAAATGGGTGAAAAACAATAATCTCACAATTTATAGCCTCTCAGGCACAATATCACACATACATAAGGCCTCTCAGTCACTCGTGACTCCTCTATCAGTACTCAATGCTCACACTCAGCACTCTCACTCAAC